>JAHDVE020006373.1:0-137121 GCA_022606495.2 Halesus radiatus
GTTTATTTTATTTCACTTGTAATTCCGCTTGTTTTCGAGTATTAACCTAACTCCTCCACCCTTCGCATGAATACCCTTATATAAACCAATTGGGTCGTAAACCTTTCGACCTTAGTTGGACGTCATTATTCTGTCTTTTGTAGCGGGCGAAGGAATAACAAAAGGCCGCAGCAAGAGGCTTTAGCGCACAGAGATCTTGTTGGAAAATCTCTTTTTTCGGCAAAATGAGCTTTCAGGGGCGAAATACTTTCATCACAATGCCTGGAGAAGATTACCATCGCCATCTAGCGTCAAACAAAGAAAACAAATAATGTTTAATTTAAATAATAATTAGAATTTTTCACGACCTTTCTAACAGATTCCAAGAAATTTTGTGATTTTTTTCCAACTATGTAAGATTCCCACCTAACCTAACATAAATTAATTATACTATAGATTGACATTTGATAGTAGAGATATATTATTTTGTAACTATAAAATGTCATCACTATGGCCACAAAAAGCTATTAATTGTTTTTGTGTTTAATTCGTAGAACTCAATTTAATTTAATTTTGTTTTAAATTTAATGTAAATCAAATTTAATAATGTTATTATTAAGATCTGCAAGCATTTTTAGTTTTTATTATTGTGACAGCTGTTTCGGCATTCAAGGCCATTTTCAAATCAGTGAAGTCACTTGAAACTGTCACTGTCAGTTTGAAAATGGTCTTAAACGCCGAAACAGCTGTCACAATAATAGAAACTAAAAATACTTGCAGAACTTAATAATAACATTATTAAACTTGATTTACATTAAATTTAAAAAAAAAAAAACAAAAAAAAAAAGCTCCTTACTTCGTCCTTGAAATGTGTTCTTCACAATTAAATGTTTTTCACTTATTCACATTTGAGAGTTTATTTTAAGGAAATAATGTAAAATATCATTATTAATTTTTTTAAGTTTTTTTTTTATTTTTAATAAATTATCTCACATCTAAACATAGTTATTTCGATACGTAAATTTCAGAAATACGAAAAAATTGCCTTTCTATGATCATTTTCCTCGCAGAGTTAAATTACGAAAAATATTCAATGATGTAGAATCAATCATCTCCTTTCGGAACGTACCACTAATTTCTGAACACCGTTCGATTGAAGTAAAAAATATATACTTGAACCACTGCGCTTTTTTTAAATTACAATAATTTTCGAATGAGCTATCTTGGTGATTTAACATTTTAAACGATCGTAACGCTCTCATTCTTTGTCTACTATTAAATATCAGACTCTATCTACCACTACTACGTGGATAATTCTAATTTAATATGCTGTAAATTTCTCTGATCCGATTAAAAAAAAACCTCATACAAAAGTATAGTTATATTGTTTCGTAATAAAATACAAGCAATTCAATACGAGAACGGTATTTTATTTTCAATAACACTGCATGAAATTATTAACGTTGTTAAACAGTTAATAAAACCGTTAACATTTTTAACGCCTAGCAAAAACAAAAGCGAGAAGAATCAGTGCATTTTTAGCGGTATTCAACCGGTGAAAACATTTCGCGTTTATGGCAGTCGCAACTACCTACCGCTTTTTAATCTTTTCGACCTCTGACAACGTAATGCGTTTTCCCGACTGCTAAATCGAGATGGGAAAAGGGGAAAATCGACGGGTGCTTTTGAAAACATATTCCATTCAATTTCCTTTCATTAAATACTCCCGGCTGTGAAAAGCTTTTTGTATTGGGTGGTGGGGAGCGGTTAGCCCCAGCCTCCCCGGTTTTATGTTCGCCTGGTGGAAAATAAACGCATTTCAGACAAGGGAAATTTTTGGGGTAAGCAGGAAAATTTACACGCTGGCCTTATATTTTTCGCACAATAGTATCTACCTGTTAATGTTAACATATGTTCGTCAAAATATTTTTGGTCATTCAATAAATGTATTTTA
The DNA here is from genome assembly GCA_022606495.2 of Halesus radiatus. Lineage (NCBI taxonomy): Eukaryota > Metazoa > Arthropoda > Insecta > Trichoptera > Limnephilidae > Halesus > Halesus radiatus. The sequence continues at coordinate 1,934 of JAHDVE020006373.1, forward strand.
AAAATGTTTTTGTTATTTGCAAAGCGAATTAAAAAAAAATATTATTGCTATGTTCAATTTTTATTATTTACTAATCTAACTTTTGACACCTTATTTTACTTGAAAATGATTTAATTACTAGAGCAAAATTTACTACGGTCAACCGTGTATTTTTGTCGATATCGGTAAATCGTACCATTAGAAGTAAAAATTTTACCTCTTGGGGGGCGAAATATTAGTGTAATGTTTTTGGCACATACTACTTACTATCGATATTGTACAATCATACATAGTCAATTGAAACCTAACCCTTAAACCTACTGACCAGCCCAAATTTTGAAGCTTTCGTTAAGCGTGAAATTCGTGTTTACAATTTATTTTTACAAAATTTCTTTATCACTTATGCTTTATAAATTGACTCTTAGATAGGTTCATGTAAGAAATTTTGTAAACGTTATTTATGTAGTCCACATTCAATCTGCTAGGTACGCCAAAAAATCAAATACGAACAAAATATAAAATACAAAAAGTATTCCCTGCACTTTTTCTCCTACGATTTCTCTCAAATGAAGTGAAAACTAACATATGCAATAATGCAAAATCGTATTAAAAGTACAGTTTTACAATGTTTCAGTAATGTTTTCAAGATCGAAGCTTCAACTTAGCGAAATCGGAAAACTTATGGAGTGCATCCAAATGTCTACCTTACTGCAAACCTATGAAAAATATGAAATATAGCATAACATTTTCTACGCAGGTATATATAATATATTGTAAGAGGTTCACTCCAAGTAATAGATACCGATAAATCGCCCCAGGTTATGTATTATAGTGGGGTATTTAGGTACATTATACTGTAATATGTCTGAGCCTACTTCAACTTACGCAGTTTGCGCTTCGTAGAATATTACTTTACTCATAATACGGAAACTCACCCCTGCTTGCTGCCTTTCATTTGTTAGAGTGTAATTTCCGCTTAAGCATTGATTTGTCAAATAATGAAAATTCAGATGGAATAATACATATCGGCCATGTACCTTGAGCTTTAACAAATACCGTAGAAATATACTAATAAGCGCAGTTCTTGACTTTTGCCATAGATTGAGATAGCGACATGCTAAACTAGCGCCATCTAGCGGCCCGAGTTGTAAAAATTGGGTTTTTCCATACATTATAATCCATTTTTTGTGAAATATGCACATAATAAATTATAGATACCGAAAATTCAATCAGCCATGCAGTCTTCAAGCCTATAGCCCGGGTCGCTAGAGGCAGTAGTGTAGCATGTTGATAGTATTTTGACAAAGCTACGCGTGTAATCAAATATCATAGACGACAAAATATTGGCAACATGCTACACTACCGCCTCTAGCGGCCCGGGTTATAGGCTTCCAAACCATATTTTGTCTTAAATATTTTATTTTCTTTGTAAACAATTAGGATAGTGAACACCCATCTAGGCTTTAAATGTTAATAAAACTAAAGGCCTCTTTAAAAATATATGTAAATATACGTGTGATAAAAAAGGAGTAAAATGATGTGTACGTCATCTAGTATTTATTTTTTGAATTTTCAATTTTTATAATTTTGTAAAAACACTTTTCACAGAAAAACTATATAAATGTATGTAAAACCCAATTCGTACAAATTGTACCGCTAGAGAGCGCTATTGTAGCATGCTGCCATAAAATGTCAAGAGCTGGAGGTATTTTCATTTAAGAGAATTTGGCTTTAGTACACCTAAATGCAACATCGTCTCGTATAATAGATCGAAGAAGCCGTATGTATTTGAATATAAAATTAACGATTTTTTCCAACGCCTCAACCAAATCATAGATCTGGGGGTTATTTACGACAGTATTCAAGCTTCTAAGCTTCGTAAATCGAAATTTATTTTCATTTCACAACACGCAAACACTGAGGTTATTATAAAACACGCTGGTGTTAAGTGTATTGGGAACGAATAATATTACTTGGGCCCCATATGAATAAACATACATTTTGTGAATTGAAAGAATTCACAAGAAAATTTTAAGATTGTTTATTTTTTTACGTTTGCGTCTCTTTCGACGTAGAGGTATTATTTTATTTAAAAAAATAAATCAATTATTCAACGGTATATTTAAGGCGATCAAATTACTTATATTCCAATGAAAACATGCAGGTGGTTGAAATTTCAGGTTAACACCGGCATAATGTTTCGATTTACGCAAAAAAACATCACCAAAGTGCGTATTTTATTTTATTTTGTAAAGCTCAGCCATAATAATTGAAATGTTTTTCGGTCAGATTCTTAAAAAAATTATTTTTCACAATGAACACTATGACAATATCGGAAAAAGGATTCTAAGTAGGAGATTTTGCGCTTTAAACATTTTTTTTAGGTGTGATAATTTTTTTATAAAAAGACACACCAAAAAAATTAATAGTTAAACGAAAGGCCAAGGTGGATCCTACTTGCAATATTCAATTAAATCATCTATGATATTTCTAGGCCGTCAAATGCTCACACCGAAAACACATGATTTTTCATTACTTCACCTTAACGGTGAGACTCTGGCTCTAATAAATTTCTTTGTACTAGAATCTCACTCTTGGTGATATCATATGGATTAGAATAAAAATCTGTAACGTTAATTATCTATGTACAAATTGAATAAATGAATAATAAATATTTGGACGTGAAAAGTAAGACAACAATTTTTTTGACTGAGTACTTCTCTAAAAATACATAGTTTGTAACATTGTCAGAAACTACTGCTTAAAAATAGTGTAAAATTTCATATTTATTTATAATAGACCGTGGCAAATATTACTTATCGTTTCAAGGTATGTAAGGAACAAAAAGTAAACAAAATGAACTTAATAGAGAATTTTATCTCGCTTAGCGTCAAGTCTCGTATTTTAAAAAATAATTCTAAACAAAGTCAAAGCAGAGTTACTAAAGGTCTGTTTAATAATGTAAGCCTAACAAAAAATAATATTGTTACGGTTGCTGCAGACACTGATTTCAAATGATCACTTTCGGTAGTTAATTTGGAACATTATTGTTGAAGTGCCTTGATTTGGTGTGATTATTATTATGAGGAAAGCTGAACCTTTCGATGTGGTGCTATAGTTAATGGTTACTGGACAAATCAGTCGTGTGGAGACACTATTAGTAGCAAGAAAGTTACGTCACACAATGAACATAAAGCGAAAGGTTTATTTTCCGTGTTAAGTTTTGGGTAATCTTGCGTTGATTACGAACATGTTTTAAAATAACGATATTAGACTTTTCAGAAGCTCTAAAAAGGATAACTGATTAACGTAAGAGAAAATAAATTTTAACTACATTCTTTGATAGGTTGGTATCTACGAAAAATGCATAATTTAACAGTGGAGATATCTATATAACCGACCTTTTGGTAATGGTGATGGTAGGTACCTACCTACCTACAAGCTTTAAAGTTTCTTCTTCTTTTAAAAGTACCGGCCTAATCGGTTTACAAGTCAAACAATAAAAGTGCCATTCATTTATCACCGAATCCGCGTATTTATCTATTTACATATATAACCGTCTAACAAACACAAGATGTGTCTAACAAATACATGTGGGGTTGGTTCCTGGGCAATTTATATATTCGAGCCCCTCCAAATAATAAATTAAATTACTCGAGCCTGTAGGGAACGCTTGGGTGATATTTCTGGTAACATATTTCACAGGAGCAAGGGTTATTTCTGTTTGCTTTTGAAATGCAAGATTTTTTGTCGTTGTTTCGAGAATCGATTCATTTATTGATGGTGCGTGGCTCTAAAATACACATGTCTCTCGTATTACTTAAAGGAGAAGCTTTTGTACCTACCTGCCTACCGACGATTCAAGTATTTCACTAACATCCAGAATTTAGCAGAGCTCAAACGTTTCTTAAAAACCAAATTGTTCAAAAAATTCTATCCAATATAAAACATAACGTAGAAATAGAATTTCATCTATTTTTTTTTGATCCTCCATACCTTATTTAGTTGCGGTTATCTCCTCCTTGTTATTAAATGCCCTTAGTAACCAGTGAAAAACCATCTGTATAATGTCATAATATTCTCTTGCTCTGTTGATTTTTGTACCTACTTTATATTCGATTATTTGCACCCTTAGCTTCTAAATTGTTATATTATAATATCTAAAATGTCCATCTAAGTGAGTCTGCTAATAGTAAATATTTTCAATTGTGGTTTTAAGTTGCATGTATTTAATATATATGTTATTTTCTAATTATTATAGGTTAGATTATTTTGTGTAGATTTTCTTCCTTTTTTGATATTTGTATATTACATTTTATTATGCATCCCCCAGTTTATTCCAAATTGTGCATCTAAATGAGTCTGCTGCTCATGAGTATTTTATTTTGTTGTTTTAATTTGCATATATATAATAACAGATATGCTAAGTAGTATATCTGTTACTTTACAATTATATAAGGTTAGGTTAGTTAGTGTAAAGCGCACTTGAGGTGAACCTTCAGAAAACAGCGCTATAGAAATTAACTTTTTTTTTTTTTTTTTTACATGAATACCGCACAAGAGTCCCAACTGCTCCCAACCGTCTGGAGCCAGTGAGACTATGGCATTCCCCATTGGGGAATGTTGTGAGGCTGAAGGTATTGGGGAGGGGAAGGAGAAGGGGAAGGGGGAGGTGGGGAAATACCTGGCTATTCAGATCTGGTCACCAAACACGGCTAAAAGCCATTTCAAGCAACGTTTCAATTCTGAATGGTGGTCTTTCACCAGGGCGATACTGAGAGTATCTTCAACTCTTATTATTATTATTATTATTATAACTGAAACTGAAAAAATGGTTTAAATTTAATTAATTATAAACGAGACGGATACCTTATAAGAAAATAGGGTAAAGATAAAACTGACAATTGACATAAAAACAAAATCTTCCCGAAGCAAAAATTTCCATAAAAACAATATTCAAACAAAATATGAAAAATATAAAACGAGGAAAGTGTGTTTTCGTCTATTGACAAGAGCGCTGCCGTATCGCGATAAAAATAAATGAATAAAATAAATTCTAAGCAGAATATTCGTATTCATACATCTGCATAACAAAAGTGTATTTTCCCAAAATACCCCGAGGAAGGCGTTGCCGAGGGAGGCAGCGGTTCAGCGAGCACGAGGAATAATGCTCTCCTCAGCCCCGGAGGCGGCACGTTCAATAATTTATTCTCGCGCTCTTAGTTTATTTTCATCAAAATTTATTTAGCGAAAATATTTCCAGCATTCCTCGGTTCGAAATCAACGAGAGAGACGTTGAAACGGATGAAACGAGATGAGACGTTGGAACGAAAGAAACGAGAGGAGGAATAATAATTGTGGAAATACATTAGGTTTGATGAGTGCTCCAGAATCGCTGAAGTTTGTGGAAGGGTGATCTGGCAGTCTGCAACTAGGAATCCCCCTCTTAATGAGATCATTCTGAAGTAATTTAATATTTCACTGACTTAATGGCAATAACTAATCACATAAAAGGCGAAACTTACGCCGTTTACTTATGCAGGCATAGCACTTTTTTAAACACGTTTCTAATTAAGTAAGTATAAATGTAATAACAAAACGGCAAATTATTTCAATTTTGAAATATTATTTTAAAGTTATTACGTGAACTGTTGTACTCATTTTACCTTGGAATAACTTATTGAAGCTTGTAAACCGCATTGTAAAATACTTTTAATCATTGAAGATAATATTAACAAGTATCAAAATAAAACATGAAACCGAAAAGGTAAAGAAAGGAAAAAAATATCGGTAGCAACATGGACTCGAACCCGGGACCCCATGGTCTCAAGATATGCCATGTCTTTTCCGTTTCATTTTAAGAGTTGTGAATATTATCCTCAATAATAATAATAAAAAAAGAAATATTACCCTTTGGTGCTGAAACCAGTTGGCGTGTTGCAATAGGAGAATTAATGTGTACCTACCCAAAGTTACGGTTCGTCAATCTAAGCACTTATTAAACTATGTGTTAGGATAGGTAGGAATTTCTTATTCACAGGGAAATACAAGAATAGTTCAGAAAAACTAATGAAAACTCATAGTTCCGTTTACAGGGTTTTATGATATCTGGAAGAAATACCGCAGGACGTAGGAAGTAAACAAAAACATTGCGATAACAATAAAACATTTTCACATTTAAAAGCCTTTGTGTCATTTCATCATAGTAATGCTTACGAAAACGAAAATAGAGAAACGAACAAAATATCGCTCTGCCACAATAAAAAAAAAACCACCTACTCCGCCATGCTTCACGTCTCCAAAAACATTATTTTTCATGGACGACACCAAAAAAATTCTCTCTGGAAATATGAGGAATATAAATTGCTCCCTTAACCCGAAGTATTCCACAGTGGAGATGATGGAATGGCGGGGGTGAAACCATTTAAGGGGGTGAAGGGCTTTGCTGAGGAAGGAAAACCTACCCCCTTAGCTTTCTATATTGTTATCACGTAGAAAGTTCCGAAAGACCCCCAATTTTTTGTGACCCAATTCTGCCGAGATTTCGGCCGCTTAGGTAGCTAAGACGCATGAGGAATTTAAAGATTGAACGGTTCCGTACAACAATACACAAAGCTTGGCTTTGTTTGAATATTTAATGGCATGTGTATGAACGGCTCTCTACACGCAAAAAATGTATTCATTACATTCATAAATTTATATGCTTACCTACAGTTTACTGGAATAGACTACAATATTTACCTAACCCTTTTTTTTAACGAAGCAAAAGTAGGCAACGGATACGCGTTAGTACTTGATTTTAACCTAGTTTTTGTAACACGAAAAAACATGTAAAGTAACTTACATTAGGTAATAACAACAACTTACACTTTTTGTATGAAAGCAGATATTGCTTAGTTACAGTCTGACATTTTATAGTAGACAAAAAAAGTGGGCGATGCGATTGTTTTAGAACGAACATTTTAGATGACAACGTAAAGATGACTCATGGGGAGATTACTGTAAGTTTAAAAAAGGACAATGGCTCACGATCGTTTAAAATGTTTTATATGGTATCACCAAAAAGGCTCTTACGAAAATGATCGTAATTTATAAAAAAACGCAATGGTCAAAGTATATATTTTTTGCTTCAGAAATTAGTGGTACTTTCCGAAAGGAGATGATTCTACGTCATATTTTAAGACAATTTTATGTAAAAACTTTTTTATTATTTTCAAGGACGACAATTACATGGAAATTGTGATTTTTTGTATTTCTGAAATGTGTGAATCAAAATAAATATGTTAGATAATAAATAAATTTAAAAAATCAAATACTCCAAACAAAAACATAAATTTAAAAAACGTATGAAAATTAATTATGGTATTTCGCATTGTTTCTTTAAAAAGAAATGTCAAATTCGAATGTGAAAAAATGTGAATTTGAGGAACAAAATTTCGAAGAAATATTTAGCATCTTGGTATTGCCATAGCAATGAAAAATGTAGTTACACTTTATTTATGGGCAATATATTATTGGTAATATTTAAATTAAGTTTCCAGAAACCGGTGAAATAAGAAGTTGCGCAAATCTTACCTTTTTCTCATTGTTTATTTCAAAGTGAAATTAGAATCAGTTTTTGTACAATATTTCTAAAGGATTTTGATATAACATGGTCAACTAGGCTTAATAATATTATCCATTTTTATTATTTAAATTAGGTAGAATCTATACATAATTTATAGCCCCTATATTTTTCGTCTCAATCATATCGTATCTACTATCTTGTTACTCATATCGTATCTCTTCTTTTTTTTATCCTTGTGTCTCGTATTGATTCTTTCATATTTTCTCTTATTTCACTAATATTATCTTTTATTGTGACCTTACGTTTCTTTTTTGCTTTTGTTCATTTTTTCCATCTCATATCTATTGCTTTTCATTATTTTCTTATACCATTAGACATGAAATAAATAAACATTACAACATTGATATTGTCTCAAATTCCATAAATACATTTGAAATTTCAATACAGGGGCCATAGCAGGTTTTTTTTGGGTTCATAAATAAAATTAATTATATAAAATTTAAATTAAGGCAAGTAAAGTCATTGAACCTTTTTCGGTGACATTTTTAACATTTTAACATCTTCGTTTCTTTGGGCATCGTGCACACGAACAATATCGTTATTTCACTATCGTATTTTTGGACGCACCGAGTTTCGGTTGGTTGGAGGAATAAATATTGTTATTGTAAATGAATAATTAATAAGCTTTGTTGCGTACACCACTTATGTTGTAATTAGAGATATTTACATGCCGATTGTATTTATGTTATATGTTGTGTATGATGCTTTTACGTAAATATTTGGTTTGTGTTTCTAACAAATAAATAAAAAAAATGGATCCTGGATTTTTCACCCCTGATGTGTTAACAATTTTTTTTCTCTCTTTCTCTATCTCTTTTATTTTCGAATACATTGAGTATGTAGGTAACTAACGCATATTTCACTAGTTTTTTTTACACGGTAATCTTTGGAAAATATCTCCGCTTAAAAACAGATGCATAAATGAGAACAAGTTCTCATTATTAAATTAGATACTCAAAAACACATTTAGCCGGTTTATATTTCTCGTTTGCACTATGAATATTCACGACCCCAAGTCTTGCGAAGCCATCTTCATTATTAAGGCCTCATATTTATCTCAATGGCCGTTGCCAACATTCATCTTTATTATCAGGCGGTGTTATTTTATATAAAAGGGTTGGAGCTCGTCCCCCGAAGGGAGATAAAAAAGGTGCCTTATCTTTGCCGGTCATTTGTTCCGAATAGTCCCTCGCTAACTGCCCGTAATACAAAATAAGTCAGTGGATATCTGCAACATCCATTACTCCTCATATGCCCCAAGTTTCTTATCTTATTGAATGACCCTAGCTCTGAGAATATTTGCGAAAATCCACTGCAAAATAAGCACACAAATATCACGCATTGCATTTATTTTGTTTGTTTATATAAGAAATCAGGCGTTACTTGATTGAAGAAATAATGATCATTTTTGTGAGCTGCGAATTGTGTAAACACCATTTTTTTAACGCCAGTGGTTTTTTTACTTATTGTTTATTGTTTATGTCGATTTTAAAATTCTTTTATTAACTCTGTTTTGAATATTCTCTTAGACTTAGGAGTAAGAAATAAATTTCTATAATTAAAGTAAATTAAATTGTTAAGAGGAACATTTGCGTGGCCTGTTTCATAGAACCGCTGTGAAAAGGACTCTATTCCTTGCCTTCTGCGCAACGTTGTACACCTGCGAACTCCGGGCAAACTACAAAAAGAGTAGTGTGGAAAGACTTCGTGTACAGTATAATAACGCCTTCCGCATAATGTTTGGCCTCCCCAGATATTGCAGTGCTTCCAGTATGTTCACGGAGGGGCGAGTTTCCGGTTTTGCAGCCCTTATAAGATCCAGGGTGGCTGGAATGAAGGAAAGAATAAACAGCTCCAGGAATATCCTCATCATGGAAGCCCGCCTCAGTCCAGCCTCCAGCATCGACGCATACTGGACAAATATATTGGCCCCTCACAATATAAATGCCGCAGCACCCTTAAGGAGTTATCTTACTCTTATTTAGTTAAATTATTACTTTTCTTTATTTATTTATTTTTACGATGTGATGTAAGTATATATTTTGTATATTTTTTTATAACTATTGAATGTATATTGTTGTATGGAATGTGTGGGACTGCACTAACCTCCCCACATACCGGAATAAACATTTATTATTATAGAAAACTGAATTTTGATTTGGGGCCAAATTCCTCACCCAAACTGAATGATCTTTTTTTCCTAAAAAGTTATATCAAAATCAAGAACGTATTAGATCTTTTTTTTAATTGTGAAAAATATTCAAAAAAATATATATATATATTACCACTTCTAATATGAAAATACAAGGAATTAAAAAATGAATAAATTTAAGTGTTATAATCAGCATTACAATGGACTTAAATTTGAATTTAAATCGACTAAATTACGTTGTAACGCAAATTTGCCAGGCACAATATAAAATATCGAACCGAAAAGGTGTTTTTTATGAACGTAATTTTTATTTATTTTATGTAACCATTTTTACATAGCAAATAGGACAAATAATTCATTTTTTACATTAATCCGAAGTTGCGTCTTAAATCATGAAAAAGTGATTTATTTAATGGCCTATATTTCATAAATTAAAACAAAAAATAAAAACTTGTAATTCATAATAGATATTTACTATAGCTTTAAAAAGATCACTCAATTTCGGTGGGTATTTTGGCGTCAAATCCAAAATTAAGTTTTGTGTGAAACAGGCTGCGTAGCCGTTCCTCTTAAATATGTAGGTAGGTACCTATAAGAAGTGTTAATAAAAGCAAATAAAATAAATCGTAATAAATGAGTAGATTATTAATGTCTTCTTACCCACTAAATATTATTTTTATTAAAATTCTAAGGAGAGTGATATATTTTTTTTGGACATAAAAATGTGGGTAGGTATTTATTACATTATTTTAAATAATTTATTTAACCTGTTCCAGATTTTAACTCGATCGACAAAAGCTCCCCGGGACGCAGCATGCAGAAGGGGGAAACCACCCTAAGCACCGAATCCCATTAGAAGTCATCAACATCACATTCGAGAATTTTGTAGTCAGCTGACCACAAGTGCTTATTTATCTACGTGACGCCACTACCGGTGTGTACACCCTCATGAATAAATCATTCGTCTCTTAACACCGACACTAACTTTGCTTGTGGGCGAGTCTACCTAACACCTACCCACCCACCCACCACAAGACAGTAGGCGCAAATCCTCTGTGTTTGTGTGGAAAGCTTCCTGCCGCCGATTTAATAGATTTACGGACCGCTATGAAATGAACGGGACGAGGCGACGATGAAAACAAATAAACAATTTATCCTTGCGATATGAATTTATTTTCAAGAAGATTTGCTTGAAAACATGATTTATGAAATACATTTCATAAATTGGTATTTTATAAATGAAAATTTATTAAAACAATTTTTAATTCATTTTCCTCTTTTTTATCTGACCGATTTCTACCTATCATGCCCGTCTTCAGACTGCAGCAATTTTTCTTTCAACTATGGTAGGTATATGAGAATATACCTATAATTTTTTTTTATAGCAGAGGTGGTAAGCTGAAAAAGTTCTATTAATGTCGTGATGGGCTGAAACTAGTCAGATCAAAACAAAGAGCTGAAAAAATCGTTATACTAAACGGAATTCTACCACTAAATAAAAATTATTTATCTTCAAATCATGAAATAAGCAGAAAATATAAAATTTTAAAGAAGTTGTTCATTAATTCTCATTTTTATTCGAGAAAAATAATGAAAGTAGATGTGCTATTCTTCACATCTCTTTATACTTAATTATTTTACTTTTTCTATATGTATTATATTACCATACTATATCAATACTAGCTTTTTACCTTCTGTTTTTGTATAATGGCATTTAATGTGAACTAAACTTGTCAATTTGACTGTCTTAAAAGGGGATTTGTTCCCAGTTGGGCAGTCAAAATTCTTACATTTTATTGCTTAATAACGTGTGTTTCAAATAAATAAATAAAGATTGAAAGCAGCGACAGTGAGATCCTTTGGGGTTATGTGTGGTAAAATCGTATTTGACCTTATCACAAATCTGGAGATCGGAAAGAATACATGACCTGTATAAGCATAATTAATAAGATTAAGAAAGATGCACTTAGATTGTTTGAATAAAGTGTCAAGTGTATAAGTGAAAGCAAAAAAGTAGTTAACTAATAGGTTCTTGGGATGGGTTAGGTTAGGTTGTGTTCAATTATCTCTGTAGCATATGACTAGGTATGCATGACTAGATATTCGATTATATGATTGTGAATCCTTTCTTTCTTTTCAGCGTGAAAAATACCTACACGTTAGCTAGTTATTTAATCAGTTAAACGGAATGCTTTTTTACCAAGAGCCTACACGTATTCGTATGCCCGGGTGAAACAGTACAATAATTGGTTACCCTACCTGTTTAGGATACAAAAAATAATAGTATTAACTCATTCTGTTCAGCTCCCAAGGCGAGATTTGTGGCTCAGTGGCGGCGGCGACTGTGGGTGTCCCTTCCGAGACAAATCACTTAAATCATTCCAGCAACGGTAATCAATGCAAATTTAATGCTGCTGAATTTTTCTCATGCCCAGCGCCATTTTTATACACCGAGTCGTTAAACTCGAAAGAAAATTAAATTAAAGCATTCTAGATTCTTCAAACTTGGCATTATTTGAGCTTTGCTATAATATTTTTGGTTAATTTAAAAACAGCTGATTTTACATTTAAGGAAATAAAATCATTTAGCTCTGTTATCTACCCACCTAGAAATTTCAGAATCTACAATTTTCCCCTAATAATAAATATTATTGTGACATTTTTCAAATGTACTTTTCAATTGAATTGTGCCCACGTAGTAGGGTAGATAGGTCAACGTAATTTAGATATTTTTTAAAATGGGTATAACAATTTTTTTTTGTTCTGTGTATGTATTTACGATAACAATAATATTTGCTTGTGATCTTTATTGTTTTATTAATATATACCCATACAAATTTCACACATTTACTAAATAGAGCTTTGCCTACGAGCTTTAGTTGAATTACTCTAACCAAATTCGCACGCACTCTTCTAGGTAGACACAAATAAATAAATGTTTTTATTTTATTTTATTAAACACGTACCTCATTTTGTTACATATACGATATAAACATAGTGTTTCAAAATGTGTTCAACTATGTTTTTTTATCTTACTCTCTCTCAGTTAAACTATTATCTGTCTTAGTTACCCGATTTTTTATTTAGTGTTTTTCTAATTCATGTTAGTGCAATATTCTTCAACTGATTAAACTGTAATCAATTTTTTAAATAATACAAATCATAATAAATTTCATTTATTAGCTTTAAATCTTCAGAGTGATAATCGTTGCACATATGAGAAATAAATTTAGGTAGTGGTAAAAGAACATTCAATATATCAAGATATCTACCAACGAAATAAAACTTACATGTATTAGTATGATCGAGATAACTGATAGCAGATCTTCCTGTCACACATACATAAACAGTTTCCATAATATTAAATAATAAATTCTGACCGCAGTCCACCAGCAATACATTTTAAATTCGTGCCCAGCAAGTTAAGTGAGTAGGTACCTACGTGTGTAGAAACACTTTATAGCGACACATTGTTAAGTAGGTAGAGACCTATCTGCCAACCAGATTGTTGCTCGATAAATGAATAGTTAAAATTTATTTTTTATACAAAATCGAACAGCTGATGAACATTCTTTTTTTTTAAATCTGTTAGGTACCTACCTACCTACTAATGTATCATAAACAGGAGCTATATACAGAAGCCAAATTTGATTAATGTTCCTCTATAAAAATCTAAGCACTCTACATCAGCCGTTAAAAACAATTAAATGACCCATTGTACACCAATTTTTCCTGAACCATTAAAAAAAACTAAATTATTTTATTGAAGTAACGCAGACGGAATATTAATTCTTCTGAATGTTTATTTGTCGAAGGTTCTAAGGCCTGCTTCATTCATTCCTAGGGTATTTTTACTGTTGGTAATTTAAATATTTCTTCCACACCTGATCCTGTAGCCACTGTTGCAGCGGATGTCAATTTAAAAAATGTTTATAAAGGAGTCATTTACTGTGACAATGGGAAAAGCATTTCCGCTTCCAGATGGGACCCACAAAAGTGCCGTCGGGAGATGGATTCCGTGCCTCGATGTATATTTTAAAAAAGTCTTCCTAAGTAGGTACTCCACCAAGGAACATTATTAAATTCTCCTCAATGTGTAAACATACTAACATTTTAAATATTTTTTTAAATGAGTAAAAAGAACGACCACATTTCAATAGTTGTATAAAATAAAACCCGTCTAAAAAACTGCCAACCCATGTAACTTAAACTTTTAAATTTGAACAGAATTTATACCGAGTTAATAATTTCGGTAACCAGCAATAATATGGAAAGTGAGCATATTTTGAAAAAATTAATTGATTTTTCCATTTTTCGTCAAATTATTTAGTCAATAAAAACATAACACTTATAAAATGAATGGACAGTAGGTACCTAAACACCGACATGCTGGCAACTTCATTGGCAAAAGTTCTCTGAACAAAGTTAAATGCTAAATGGGCATTATTTCACCGCAACAAAATAAAACGGCAGTATTTCAACGTTGTTTAAGAATACATTTATCTAAAGAATCCCCAGCGTCTCGTAACCGTACCCAGTCAAGCGATCAAATGATCTCTTTGGACCCAAATCCTCAAAAATAGAACAATAATTTAACAGAAATTGAAATGTTAAAAAACACTCATCCCAAAATCACCCGTATTATCAATGATTTTATATATTATAATTGTTTGTATTTTATGTGGTTGTTATGTCGTTTCAGGTTCTAAAAGCAGAGGCAGTTGACAGTTTCTCCCGCGTTCAGAGATGCGCGGCGGCCATGTTATGCGGCGCCGGCCAATCAGAGGAGAGGATTCGCAGGGAGCCAAGATGGCTGCCGCTCGACGGGGTTCACTCGAACGCCATCAGCGGCTCGGCCCATCCAGACGTGTTGTTGTTCCTACGAGATCTCTTCATCGCCGAGTCAAAATAGTTCCGAGAAAAAGTTGCTCCGGTTGAGGTTTTAATTTTTCGGTGATGTATTTAATTTGGGATTTTTGAGAGGTTGTGTCGTGGAGGTCTTATTTCAGTTGATAATAAATAATCTAAAGTAGAGTAATATTTCTTGCCCTCTTAATATCATGTTCAAGTTGATGAAAATATTTTTTTAACTTATTTTTTTGACAAATAAATATTTACTTTCTGATCTACCATATATCTTGTATATACTTCCTGGATGCTTTAAAATATATTTATTATTATTTTCAGTACCTACCTACATTTAACTTCCTTGTGTTAGAAATATTTGGGTAGATAATCTCTTTTAGTTGTGTTACAACGCTAAGTGCCTACATAACCTTTAATAAATTGAAACAATTTATGTTATTTACTTAGTTATATAAGTAGGTAGGTACCGACTTATTTTTTATAAAAATATTGTAGTGTCTACCATTTTTTTTCATCTCGGAACCAATTCAAAAAAACACTCAAAATATTAAAAAAAATAAATGCATTGGGAAATAAATTTCAGAACACTTGTTTTATTTTATTATTGATAAGATTTTTATTTAAGTACGTGGGTTGATAGGTACCTACCAAAATATGTGCGTAATTTCGGATCTACCTATGCACTTAATTTGTCTCGGAATTTATCCCGGGGTGTAAAATGGGCTAAAGAGAAAACCACTAAAACTACTTGAATTTCCCTTGTACCAATTATTACGTAGCGCCAACTTTTACCCTTCGTAACATGACGTACCCACGCTTGTGGGTAGCTTCTAGTGCCTACCTATAACTGGCTACCTACACCTACTAGCTGCTAGCTTCATCCGGCATTTCAAGTTTGGGTATTCTCAGACGTCGGATCAAACTTTCAGTTGATGGTTTTATGGAGAAAGTTGGGCGAGTCCTGATGAGACCTCCCCGCGGAGCGCTGGCAAGAAAGTCCCAACTTCTTTCTACATCAGACGTTGAAATGGAATTTTTTTTTTTTAAATATATGAAAAAAAAATATATTTTTTTTAATCTCAAGAATATGCATTAACACAAATATGTTTAGGTCACAGACGTCAGAATGAATAGGCTTGCCTTAACATACCATTTCGACGGCTGGAGACAAAGGTCACGTGACACCCATTTTGGCACATGCCCAGTTCACTGCCGTCCACATTTATTTCGCGTGATTTTGACTGCGGTAAGAAAATTATAAAACATTTCCAAAAAAGCGAAACTACTAAATATTCGAACCTTTTTTATTTATTTGCCGTTTTACTTAAATTGGTGGCATGCCTAGCTTACCTCTTGCCACCATTATTTTGATTCCTTACCCTTGCGTGTTAGGGCGTCACTATGTAATATTTACTCTGTGGTGTAAATAATACAGATGGAATCCGGACGTTAACTGAATAAATCTAAACAGTGCTGTAAAAAAATCACAATCAAAATATTTATAGGTAGGTAGCTACCAGTGGCGTATGTTGATCTATGATCAAAGGTAGGCTATATGTAGTTTTTTCAAGTTCAGGTATGAATTGTGCATTGATTATTTAAAAATTATCATTTTACTACGTAACTAAAAAGTGTAATTTTCTCATATTATAGAAACAATTTATTAATGTCGAAGGATTGTGGCATAATTTTTTTTGTATTTATTTATAGTTCATATACCTAAGAAATTTACATCAATATTCCTTGCCAATAAATTAATTCATTCCGAATATGCATATATGACCATAACATTTTATAAGTAGCACGAATAATTAATAGTTCAAAACCATCCCTTATTAGCTATGTAAGAAACTAGTGAATATTATGCAACATCATTTTACGCCACTTCAAGCACTGCTTCCCAAATGAACTCAGAAATGTCGGGTAGATAACACCAAGTAATCAAGCAACGTGTATTAGCGGCAGAGAAACTGGGAGTGTAGGTACCTACCTACATACACAAACCACCTTACTTGGTGCCTACCTACCATAATATTATACCATCCCACGTATCTATCGTCATACTCGGTACCCTACCATCTATCACCTTACAAGGTTGAAGGTACCCAACCTCGAGAATCGCTCTGGTGAAAAATCGATAGGTTACGTTGTTTGAAATGGCTCTAACCATATTTAGTGACGAGATCTCTATATCTGGATAACTTCTTTCCAAAATTCATCTTACCAATCACATGCCCGTACTTCTCATTTCTTTAGGCTTCACAATAGGTACATATTCCCCAACACAACCTTAACCAGTAATAGAAACAAAATTTTCAGTTTTATTTTTTATCCAAATAAGGTCAGAAAACAAAGTAAGTCAGATAAGTCTTACTACCATGTACTTATAATTATTTTTCTTCTTGATTACCTACTTCAATCATACCAAATTATTATATTTCCAGTATTTTATACTTTACCACTCAGCATGAGCAATAATCGTTACATGTATCTGAATATGTAAATATGTTACTTGTAAGTCTCCAATATTATGCCATATTTGTAAGGCACTTTTGTTTATTAAGACCCGTTTGGTCAAAAATATTTATGCCTAGAAATATAAAGTATCCGTTTAAATAGCTGTTAAGTTATTAGTATTAAGTCACTAGTAATAACTTTTAGCCGTAAGTCACTAGTTATAAATCTCACTGCTTAGTTATTTGTAGGTCATATAGCATTTTTGTGTATCAAGACCTGTTTGGTCATAAATATGTATTCGGAGATATATAAAGAAATCGCATCAACAGCTGTTATGTTATTAGTATTAATTCACTAGTTATAAGTCTTTATTGTAGGTTACTAGTTATAAGTCTTTATTGTAGGTTACTAGTTATAAGTCTTAGTTGTAAGTCACTAGTTATAAGTCTTAGTTGTATCTCACTAGTTATAAGTCTTAGTTGTAAATCACTAGTTATAAGTCTTAGTTGTAAATCACTAGTTATAAGTCTCAGTTGTAAGCCACTAGTTATATGTCTCAGTTGTAAGTCACTAGTTATAAGTCTCAAAGTCTAGTTAGTTCTTAGCAATAAGTTTTAGTTATTAGTCAATAGTTATAAATCTTAGTTGTAAGCCACCAGTAATAAATCATAGCAGTAATATATAAGTTATGGGTTAGATAAATAAACCGCCATTGAGGTGATTTACACATGAAAGCGGCGCTATTGAAGTAGGTTTTCAATTTACGATTATTATTATTAAATGGAAATGCCATAGTTTCACTGACTCCGGATAGTTAGGAACGGTTGGCGCTCTTGTACGGTATCCACATAAAGGATTAACTTCTGATCAAAGCGTTTTTTTTTCTAGGAATTTGGTAATGAACTTATACGCACATTCAGTTGGCCTCAACAATTAACGAAAGATCATAATAAAATGGGCATTTTCAAGTACTTAATAAAATATTTACACCCAAATTTGAAAAACTTTACACAGCTTACCTTTGATCATAGAACAATGCACGCCACTGGTAGATAGATAGGTAGTTATGTAGTTAGGTAGGCAGGATTTGGTACCAGAGAAGCCTCCCAGCGCTCACGGACGAACTTAATATGGCAAAAGCCCCCGCTACGGAAGAGTTAAGCCTCCGTAATGGTACGTTGGGAACTTGTTTCGGGTAGGCGAAAGCTCACGAGGAATTTTAATAAGCAAGTGAGGCAGATTTTTCCCCAACCGTTTCGTGGAAGGAAATAATATTTTTGCCTACCCATGTAAGAAAGAAGGTCCTTCTGAATATTGAGCTGTTTTGAAATGATAATTTTCTACCAAAAAAAATTAACTACCTACCTACTGAGAGGTCTGATGCATACATTTCTTTTCCTTTCCAAGGCAACTCACCATCAAAACAATGCTTATTGGACATTAATATTTTTTGTCTTTTTAATATTTGTGTTGATTGCTTTTTACTGAAAATGAAATAAGGAACTCCATTCCATTTTTTTAAATGTTTTTTTAATTTTTTTTTATCTATAATGATATTAAAACTTAAATACCAGTATAATTCGTTTTTTAAAGTTAGTTTTCATAATTAAAATAATTTTCAATGTCCAGCAAATGATCAAAATCTATGGCCGGTCGGTATTTATCAGTTTTGAGGTTAGAATGCCAAATGTCAAAATATTTTATATTATATTTATGGTAAACCATAACTTAACATAAGTAATAAAATTATGTACCTTTTTAGAAACTCTGACTCAAAGAATAATAATAGTATTGAGCATTAACATTATCATAATATCCGTATTGATAATAATTTGTTCATGAATACTAATAATATAATATAAGTTATTTAATTAATGATACCTTTTTTATGTTGATCAACAATTATACAGTTTAAAATAACCCAAATTAAGTTAAAATATTGCAAAAATTAAAAGTCTTATACAAAACAAAATCGAAAAATAAAATTGCCCATACTAATTCAAAAACAGAATGCGGACGTGACGTCAGATGTTCCAAATGCAATGGTATCAACATAACAAGGTGTTTTGATGAGATTATTTTTTATTCGCTTTTGAATAACGATTTATAAATTCTAGGTTTGATTATATATAATAAAAGTTATATATTTAGAATCTGTATTTGCTGATCTATATGAATATTAATTCTTAAACCCATTGTATTTTTCACTGGGCTCCTTATTACTTATTATTATTTTTTTTTTTTAATACCGCACAACTGTTCTAAAACCAGTGTGTCTAAAACATCCCCAATTGTGGCGAGTTGTAAGTCTGAAAGGGTGAAAGGGTGGGAAGGGGAAGGAAGTAGGAAAGAGGAAGGTGGGATGTATCTGGTGTTGAGATTTGATCACTAAACTGGTTGAATTGGTAGTTTTTCACCAGAACGATACTGAGAGTATATACCACTCTGCTTACATTACAAAAGCGGCTATTTAAATGCTCAATTGTAAGTTTAATTACCTCTTCATCCGCTCTAGTCTCCTTGTCTTATCATCATATTTTCCTAAATTCTGCTCTCTATTTAACAATTCGTCAAAAATTGGCTTGACGACTTGCTCATCTAAAAACCGCCTGATTGTTTCAAAAATCACTTAGTAAGTTGAGAAGGAATTATTCACAATTCAAGAAATACATTTCATTTATTTAAAAAAAATACAATGCATACACTCATTTTCATAATTAAATAGGTTTTTTAATTTCTTCAAACGATTGGTATTCACTTTGTTGGCGTCATTATTAATAAATGAATTTTCACAATTCAAGAAATACATTTCATTTATTTAAAAAAAATACAATGCATACACTCATTTTCATAATTAAATAGGTTTTTTAATTTCTTCAAACGATTGGTATTCACTTTGTGGCGTCATTATTAATAAATGAATTTAAAAATATACTTAGTATTCACCACTCTAAAAATATCCATTGACATCTATATGTTTCGAAGGGGATGCTTTTGTCGTCAGAAATATATGAAAAGCAAAAGCATCGCTTTCGAAATATGTGGATATCAATGTATACTTATAAAGTGGTGAATACTAAGTATATTTTTAAATAAATTTAGTAACTTATTATCTTAATAAGTTCAAAATATTAAAAAAAAAAAAAAAAAACATACCTAGATTTACGGAGTTCTCAAATAAATACGAAATAGGAACGTGTTTCACGAAATACAGTTTATCGATTTTCGATGCCAATAATTGTTAATAAGATTTCAATTTTTAACACGTGTTTTCTTTGCATGAATTCATATAGAAACCAAAGGTGTATTTTCAGGCCCTTCGTGTTTTTGAATAAGCGTAAATGTATTTTAGGTATGTATGAAATAAATTATTACTAAATAAAAAAAGCTTTTAAAAATAAGGTATTACTACTTCTTCAGAAACGTACGAAACCCAGCAGGAGCCTATTTAACCTTACGTTTTTTTTTCATGTTATGGTAATTTTTATTTCATTGAAGGTCTTAGTTCCTCCAAGATACAATTTTCCAATTCATGGATTTGATTCACAAGTAAAGTTAGACTGTGTAGTGTATAAGGTATATAAGTGTATAGATGTATTCGCCTCCAGTCTAAACGTCCTCATAAGGAAACCATGAAATGTTTTATGATCTGCTGAAGTTCGTAAACCGTCAACCAAGCTTAAAGCTCGGTTTAAACTTAACGGTCCCCATGGCTGAATAGAAAGTTTGAGCTTTACATGACGAAATTTCACTTCGGAATAAATAAATTTAGTTCTCTGATTTTGAATTTAAGATAGATTATTTATAGTTTGGCATTTAATTGTAGATATTTATTATTTTGTAACTACAAAATATCTTTAATATGGCAACACAAAGCTACTCACTTCGTCTTTGTAATGTTTATGTATTCGCATTTGACAGTTTGTTTTTAAGAAATATCGATAGACGTCATAATTTTTTTTTAACTTTTCCTTAAATTTCGTAATTTCCATCTTTAAAATCAATTTTGTTAGTTTTATCTAACATATATCTAGATACATGGTTATTTGGATGCGTAAATGTCAGAAATACGACAAAATTGCTTTTCCATGTAACTATCTTCCTTACAAAGCGTTAAAAAATGAAGAAAAAAAAACGTTTGAAGTAAAATCATCTCCTTTCGGAATGTACTACTGATTTCTAAACACTGTTTGTACTTAATTAAAATTACAATCATTTTCCTACGAGTCAGCTTGGTGGTACCATTTAAAACATTTTAAACGATAGCAACGACCTCATATTTTGTCTACTATTAAATGTCAGACTGTATGGGTGAAGTTTTGATTCTGGACCCAGAAATCACGTACTCAAAACCTTGCCATGTCCAATATTGAAATTGCTTAGATTTTTTTTTTTATACCAAAATAATTTTTATTTCATTAAATATAATCTCTTCTGTCCACCTAGGTATTTCTATAATAGATGTTAACGTGAAATAAATGCATTAAACTGCATCAATACAAATTTACCTACTCTTTATATAAATTTTACTGTGTTAATATTGTTTGTTTTTCTTCATTGTTTTATAATTTACGTAATGCATAGGTTTCAACATCGACAGCTATATTATGTAAATACTAGCGGTATTTACCATCATCTTGTGATTGGGGCATCTCCAATCTTATCATAATTTATGCGTTTTAAAGTGGTGTCCCCTGATTTCACATAGATAATAAATCGTGGCTTTTTAATTAATGAAGTGGGATTTTTATTGACTTAATTAAACTGTCGTAAAGTGTGGCAAACCGTTTGAAACTTAAATTACTCATTATTCTTTAGGTATCTTGGAATATGTTATGTAATACAAGTTAACATTTAAATATTTCTGCTTTTCCAATATTGCCATATTACAAAGTACCTATTTACCACAGTTGCCTAAATGCAAAATGCTTTAATTTGTAATTTTTTGAGGCGTTTATAATGAACTTATTTCAGTATATATTAATTTTTCTGCAGTTTTAAAATTTAAAATTATGTACGTTTTTTTAAATGCATTGTTGAAATTATACTAGTAAGAAACGGAAACTCACAAAGGCGCTTCCTATGTGTGGGTAATATGAAAAATATGAGTACTAGAATATTAATTATTTAAAGGATATTAATAGCAAGAAAGTAGAATATTTAATCAAAATTTTAGAATTATAGTATAAGTAAGCAGAATTTATTGTTTATAATTAGTAAATGTTGAAGTTATAGTTAAAGTAACAGAAAAAAATAACAAAGATTTTATATAAATAATATTTCAATATCTAGATCATTCAGCCATAATTTAACTTCCTTTATGAAGAAGGATAATTTATTTGTCGTTTGAAGTTTATTTTAGTAAAGGGTTGAATGTATGAGAATCTAATCTATCTACACTTAAACAACGTTATATGTACGTAGGTAATACAGTTATAGGTTTGAGTAAATAAAACAAACGCGTACAACCCGAATGGCGAAATCTCAAAAGCTCGAAATCTCGACTCGTTATTGTGTTCAACAGCCCGGCTGTGAAATGATTATCCTGTGTCTGTGTTTCCTTTCTTCTATTACAACGTGGATCTCTCCATGAGCCAAGTTCACTTCCCATCGTTAAAATGACCCTCCACACAGCATCGCTGAAGATGACATAGGCCCTGAGAGATTAAATGCCAAAGACGTGCTCTAAACTAATCGAAACTAAAATTCCAGAAAGCCTAACGCAAAATAATAATTACTACCATATTGAACAAATTTAATTAAAAAAATGGTCTCTATTCAATTAGATGTTGAGTTTAATGTTTTTTTTTCAACGAGTTTGAGGAGCGCGCTGTGCCGATGAATCTAGTTTCCCGCGATTTTTACTATATTTTCATTTATTTAATTTTTATTTTATGCCATCAATTTATTTTTAAATAATCACAAACCGGTTTCGCTTATCCCAAAATATGAAAAGAAATAAATGAACAGTTAAAACAGTGAGGAAGAACGATGAGGAACGCTGTCTCACTGTTCCATTGTTTTGTTTTATATTTTATCTGCCTCTTTTTGTATATCTCACCTATATATATATATATGGTTATTTTATGTTATTTTTGTTTAGTTTTAAACTTTACCCTGACAAAGTTTGGAATATGCGAAACCGGTTAGTGATGATTTAAAAATAAATTAGTAGTTTAAAAGAAAAGTGTTTGATTTAGTTAATGAACATGTCAAACCATAAAGTAATTGCATGCTACAAAAACATATAATTAATGAAGAAGAAAAATTACAGCACTCCACTGGTAGTCACGTAGTCAGATAGGTATGTGTTTTGTTACATTCGTACATAATCACTCATCTAAGTAATTCAACATTGATCTTCCGCACTATTGATATTAAACAACCGCCCATAAATACGCTGTGATTCGCCGTCGTTTTACAAGCCTGAACATTTACAGTCATCACTTGACATTCATGACATATAAAGTTGATTGAGACCAACAGTCAATCAAAATACTTCTTACGCTATATTCTCTATGATTTATTGATAATAGATAGGAATACGTTGGGTAATTAATAGTGGGAATACAACAATTCTCTACCATTAGGTAAATGAAAGAAGGTAAAAAAAAAATTTAACGTCACAAAACACTATAAGACTATTACACTATTACACTATTACACTATTACACTATTACACTATTACACTATTACACTATTACACTATTACACTATTACACTATTACACTACTACACTATTACACTATTACACTATTACACTATTACACTATTACACTATTACACTATTACACTATTACGCTTTTACGCTATTACGCTATTACACTATTACACTATTACACTATTACACTATTACACTATTACACTATTACACTATTACACTATTACACTATTACACTATTACAATATTACACTATTACACTATTACACTATTACACTATTACACTATTACACTATTACACTATTACACTATTACACTATTACACTATTACACTATTACACTATTACAGTATTACACTATTAAACAATTACACTATTAGACTCTTACACTATTACACTATTACATTACATTATCAGTCGTTTGACAGCTGTCAACAACTGACAGCTGTCAAACGACTGATAATCTGACGAACGTTTATAAAACGGCGAAATCGGGCGGTAGACCAAATATTAGTTAAAAATGATATCGAGCGTTAAAAATAGATGATTATGAAACCGGCCCTAAGAAGCTGAAAAGCAGTGCGATGGCGATTTTTTTCTAATTTTTTTATCTTTTTTTATTATCATCATTTTAACGCCTAATTTAAAATGAGAATAAAACATACTTCTCGCTTCCATTAAAGGGCTGAAAAAGAACGCTTCCATTCTAGAGTTAAAAAAGTGTAAACCAATGACGATACTAAACAATATCAAATATACCTACCACAAAAGTTGCCTAAGTAGGTATAAACTGGGATAGTTCCCATTATACTATAGATTTTCATATTAGATACCAGCTATTTACCTGCTTATGTTACTAAGTGAACATCCCACACCAACGAATAGGTACTTTTTTTCAAGTGTATAAAAGTGAACCCATCATAATCTATTTACTTACTCGTACTATTACTTTTCACAGCTTGTAGGTCCACCTACGCCTACGTCTTTGAATAATTAGATGAAATTATCAATATTGCCTTAAAAAGGCCTTGAAAGTAGGTACAGGTGAATAATTTTAAAGAAATCCTTACTTGTGTAGTGAAATACTGAATGGATAAAAAAAAGAATATTTTCTTTATTAACGCTTTACGTTTAGATGTAAATTCAAATTTAGATTAAAAAATCATTTGGGTGTGTACGAATAAAAAATAAAGTAGGTACAAAGGGAATAAATAAAAGTTATCTGTTCCTTCCAACGAACAATGACTAAAACATGCATAACTGTAGGAATATCTAAATAATATATTAAATATTTTTAAAATATATTAAATTATGTCTAAAATTAAATGGATTACTTCTAGAAGTACTTGTACTGATGCCGGGTGAGAACAGTTATTTTAAATTCAATTATTATATAATAATCGATAGGTCGCTACGCACCCTGTATCATTGGTCTGCCGAGAGGTACGACTATCGAGTGCTTTTCCGAAACTTTCGATTCAATTACCAACCTATACAGGCATCGTGATTTTTATAACTCGTCTAGCTAAGTCATCCAATACGACACAAGCAACATTTTCCGCTTAGTGTGATGGTAGTAGGAAATTTTCAAATATTATCGGGTTATTCGTAATCTGGGACTGTTCGTCTTTCATTTGATTTTTTTTTTAAATCATAGTGCACAAATACATCCAAACGTGCGTATTTAAATATTTACTGTAAGCACTTGTTAACAACCGCCTTATGAATAATTCAGGTTTTTTAAATACAAATAAAAAGAATATGTAAACTTGGAAAAAAGCTTTACTAAATAGGTAAATGTCAGTATCAGTTTTTTGTCAAATAATTTGTGAGCAGTTGCCAAAACACGCAGAAAGGTATCTACATATCAAATTCCGCATAATTTATAATCCCGCTTCAAGTGAGTTATAAGACGAGGAATAATTAAAAAACATAATTAGGTTATTATCATTAATCTACAGCCTCCATTAAATTCTTTCCTTCATAATACAAATTCAAATTTTCGGCGTTGCGAAAAAGACTTGGGCAATAATCTCAAATTAACGAACCTTCAAATCTCGAACGGGGACCTACTTTGTGTGGAAGTTGTCTCATAAAAATTGTAAATGCAGATTATGTTCCGCATCTGGGGGGTCTCGCTCTGCCTCTAATTTATTGTAATCATTGGCTTGTTCGGAGCTAGGGATTAGGCAGGTACTCACTACTAAATAAGGTATATTAGCGTTTTCCTTACATTGATCGGAGGTGGTGTAATATTTTATTTAAATTAATGGACATTGTTTATTCAAATACATAATAATTATGTAGATACCTACGTAATTTCAGCGTATTTTGCTTTATTTATAATATATTTCATTGTTTGTAGTAATTTCATGCCAATGAGTAGTAAATACCTGTGGTTTTATTTAACAATTTAAGCTAGCGGAATGCTCAGTTATCATTTTCAGGGTAGGTAGGCACCTACTAAATTTGTGTGAAAATTTTTTGACAGCGTTTCAGTATACCTACATATTTTAATATGCATATTTTTTAATTTTATCGTTAAAAAAAAACTATTTTTGGAATAACACACTAAAGCTTATACACCTCTATGTAATATATTTTTAATCATTGAAGATAATATTAATAACTCTCAAAATAAAACATGAAACTTAAAAGACACAAAAAATAAAAAGGTAACAGTTGCAACTGCACCTCGAACCCGGGACCTCATGATATTTCCGATAGACTGTCTTCTGTGTCTTTTCGGTTTTATGTTTCATTTTGAGAGTTGTTGATACAATATTTAATGATGAAAAAAATTGATACAGATTAACAATTCATTTTTATAATTAATATAAAAAATACGTAGGTACTTTTGGATACGTTTTGTATAAGATGTACCTATCCCACTGTTGTTATTTATTTAGTAAAGTTTTTTCATTAATTTTTGTTTTATTTCATCTTTTTTTTTTAATTAATGATTATCAAAAATGCGCAGCAATTTGACTGAAAAAAATATTTTTGTATTTGATTTTCGATACAATCAGATCATCCATTTATCAAATGATTTAAGCCTCTCGAATTGAGACGGTACACCGGATGAATTTCACGAATCGTAACTGCATTCCGGATTATTCGACTCGAATCTTGCAAATAAAAGAAACATGTATTACAAGCTTGCCAGTTCAGTTAAAATATTTGTGTACGTAACGAATTATTTAATTAGCAACATCAAGATAACCTGATGAAGTTCATTTTATATATTTTTTTAAAATTATACGTAAGTATAAGATTAACATCCGAGAAATAGATTAATTTCTCCAGTAAATTTTTGACCTCATACTGATAGAACGTCCTCTAAAAATTTAAGCAAGAATCATATGATAAAATATATCATAGTATCTATCTACCTATTACAAATCATTAGTTTGCAAACATTGCAGATAAAGCTATAGTCGAGAAAACAACGTTTCGAATCTGCTAAATATATTTTTTAAGTGTATAGTTACTCATTGAAGATAATATTAACCAGTCGTAAAAGAAATATGAAACAGAAAAAAAACAGAGGAAAAAAAAAAGAAATAACGGTCGCATTTGGGAATCGAACCCAAGATATCTGTCTTACCGGGACTAGCACTCTAACCACTGAGTTAATGAGACCGTATTACTTTTCGTAATTTAAGAATTACTAATATAATCTTCAATTAACTGCCATATTTTTGTGAGTAATCTTTTTTTTTCGTACGATTAAAGATTCTACCCGAATTTACTTTCAATCTGGATAGTGTCTAGAATGAATATTTAATTTATTACAATAACTTATTGAAGCTTATACTCTTTGTAATATTCAATCATTGATATTAGTCCACAATGGAGTGCCCCCACAAACCCTGATGTATGGCAGTGAGGCATGGAATTGGCAGAGGAAGGATGAAAGTAAACTGAATGCCGTAGAAATAAGATCTGTGATGCAAATATGTGCTAAAACCATGTATGATCTTGTGAAAAATATTGAAATTCGTAAAGAATGTAAGGCTGATGTAAGCGTAATGTGTAAGATTAAGAAAGTGACTTAGATGGTTTGGGCATGTAGAGCGAATGAACGAAGAACGAAGTGTAGCGAAAGAATGAAGCGTAAGAAGAACATATGACGCGTATGTGAATGGAAGAAGAAGCCGGGAACGTCCAAGGAAGACATGGCACGATCAAGTAAATAAAATACTTCGAGTCGGGCTATGTCAGAAGTCGGAATAACAGAAAAGAATGTATGAGATGTTGTATGAAAGTGAATGAAGCAAGAAGTGTATGCCAAGATCGAGTTGTTTGACGGTTCGTCCTTTCTGCCCACCCCTGCGGGGAAACGGCATGATGGTTAGTTAGTTAGTTATATTAGTAGGCAATTCTTAAATGAATAGGTCAGTGGTGAGAGTGGTCCTGGGTTCGATTTCCAAATGCGACCGTTACCTGTTTATTTTATGTGTCTTTTTCTGTTTCGTATTTCACTTGAGATTTGTAAATATTATCCTCGGTGTTTAAATATTACAATGAGTTTTATAAGCTTCAATAAGTTATTCCAATAAATTGAATACAGTTACCCACGTGAGTAACATTTTTCATTCGACGTGAAAGCGCAATAGGAATCGATCAGCAGATGAAGAAAATAAAGACATAAAGAGAATGGCGATGAAACGTTGAAACACATCCCGAGAATTTACGAGCCTCGTCGTGCTCTCGGGGAATTTAGTCAGAAGTTCTCCGATAGCTTTTATTTCACAGACTCGCAGCACAAAAAGACGCAGAAAGTGATCGCTTCTTTCTCTCAAATATACAGAAGTATTTTAGAAATAATATAGTTCAAAGCGATGTATATTTAATTATTCAAATTAGAAGACTAGCTGATGCGTACCTGGCCTTGTTTTAATTTAATAAAATTATGAAGGTGTGAGTTCTTCTCTGTCGTAGGGGTACCATAATTGATTTGATGCGTAAACAATGTCTTGTGACAACTATTATTATCTCAAAACAAAGAAACATTAATGTGAAAATACTATTTCATTCCAAACATTTATTTTATTAAAACGTATCAAATTAATAAATATTCTACCCACACAAACTTTCTTTTGAATATGTAATCCGTGGCTAACCAGAGTTGTTTATCTGTGGGCTAACCTCAATACAACATGGTGAATTCAATGTTATCGTAGTAACTTTAAAACGTTACAGTTTCACATATCGCATTTCATTCAAACTACTCTCTAAACCTTCCCGGCACTAATAAGAACAAACTGTTATTTTCGAGAAAATCGAGGACAGACAGAAAAAAAAAACATTTTTATATATAGAGAAGATATAAATGTACCAAGGCATCTATCTATTCACTACATACTTTCGTTAATTGTTACCCGATTTTGCACGGTTACCGGATAAATCAACACACGTATGAATCGGAACACTTTTTAAAAGTGATAATAATAATAATAATAACAAAGCATTTATATAGCGCAGTTTTGTGTTATTTCACTTCAAGTGCGCTTAACTCTAAATAAACTTAAACATGATTAAATAACTCCATTCAGTGGTATTTCTACAGTGCTACTTTTACATACTATTTATACATTCTTAACATATTACATACATTCTTGCTTATTCTTAATACTACTCCTACAGTACTCCTTAGGTGCATATTCATAAAAAAAAATTACATTATATTATACAGTATACATATGGCTATACAACAATAATACATTCACAATATTACTACAAAAATAATAAAATTTTAAGACAGGAGTCGGGTTATGTTCGGCAATAACGGACTTCACATAAATTTTTTTTTTTTTTTTAGAAAATATATATACGGAGGAAACCGAAACCAAACAACTACCAGAGGCTCGAGGAAATGATATAATAACATTAATAATCGAGGCTCGTGATATAATAACATTAATTACGGTGGCTTTAAAAAAGTAATTATTATTATTTTAATAAAAATTTAAAAAATAATTAATAATAATAATAATAAATAAAAAATACGTTTTTTAAGATAATCAGAATTTTATATACTTTTTAAATGGCGTAACTTAACGAGACTTTTTGACTCTCAGTTTAGTGTAGTGTTAAATATTATTTCACTCTGACATGGATACTTAAAAATGAAACGGATGAAAAAGTCACAAATATAACTAGAAATTTGTTTGAGATTTGGCAGACGGTACCGTAATTAATGATATTAAAAGTACAAAAAAAAAACTAGCCCTGAAGCCTAATCTAACCCAACCTAACTAACATTTAAATTTTTTGTATGATTTTATTTATTTTTTCATACAAACAAAAAAAATTTCTGGCTTGTTTTTATTGTTCTTTTAATGACTCTATATCACTTTTAAGAAGTACTCATATGTGTCTAGATTAACCATTAAACCGTTTCGCACGGATTTCAACACTGATAATATTAATAATGATCTTTATTGAAATAGTTTTTACAATAATAAATAAACAGAAGAGTGTAATATAAGACGGCTTCCGTGGTGGCGTGGTTACAATCCTCGGCTACGAATCCGGAGGTCGGGGGTTCAAATCCCAGCATGTACAAGTAAATTTTATTTTACTAATTTGTATTTTTTCAAAATTATTCATTTAAAAAAAAATACATAGAGTATATTTGTGGCGCGTTTCGGAGTAGTAGACACTTTTAGTATCGTCCTGCTGAAAGACCACCATTCGGATGCGATACGTTGCTTGAAATGACTTTAGCCGTGTGTGGTGACCAGATCTGAACAGTCAGGTACTTCTGTGTTCGAATCCGAGTCGTGTATTATATTTCTTCCGTGGCGACTTACAAGTCGTAGCCGCGGCAGTAGACATTGTTCAATAGGCAATTGATGGACGAAATGGAAATGATCATCCCCAGTTTCTTAATAAAAATGATTTAAATATTGCATTAATCAATATTTTGCTGAAATATTGCTCTTACTAACTCACTAATAGAATCAGAAATCTGCTGGCTATATAAATTAGTTAATCTACTCTTAATTTCAGTGAAAAAATAATTTTTCTACAATTTCAAACGTGCACAAACTTTATAAAAAATGCCCGTACATGTTTAAAATATTGTTACTATTATTTTTTCATGGAAATTAACAGTTTTAATATAGTCAGAATATTCCTCGTTCTATTCGTGAGATAGTGAAAGCAATATTTCAGCAAAATATTGATAGGTATATAATTTTTTTTACGAAATTAGTCATGATATTTATCATTTCCGTTAATAAGAAACAAATCTTATTAAATGAATGAGACACTTTTCATCACTTAGAGGAGCCTTTATTAGATGTAAACTGTATATGTTCCAAAAATACGTAATGTAATTTCTTTAAGACAACAAATTTAATCTTACGCACTCAGAATTAATTACGAAATCAGACTTTTTTAATTGAATATAGAGGTGGGACATGGTAAAAATCAATTTAATCTTAAAAATTTTAATATATACTCGTATATACAGGTTTGAAAGATGTATTTAATTGCCTTATTTTTAAAAAAATCAGAAGATCGGGCTTTTGAATCAAAATCAATCGATATCGTGGGAAATGGAAAATATGCAGTGTGCAAATTTTGGTGAAAATGCCTAAATTGGAACTTCATTCAATTAGGAATTCGCACGTGAAAATATTGAAAACCCAATATTATGGCGTCTTGCCTCACTTTTGACGGGTAAGTGGTTATTTCAAAACTTTATAGCTCACGATGGAAACAACTTTGATAGCTGAAATTATTTGCTATTACCTTGAAAATCTAGACTAAAATAATATAGTAATTACAAATTTCATGACGCCAGAGGTAAACGCGCATTTTGTTTTATCTTATTAAGTCGTTGGGCACATAAAAATCTTATGAGAAGTCACGTAATAAATAAATCTGCAGTTAAAATTTCTCGTAGGTACATCAGATTCTTGTTCTAAAATTGTCTTATTTATACATATCTGGATATGGTTAACTGTCACATAAAACATAGGGTTAACAGATTAGTCTCAAGACACTGCTACTCCCATTTCTTCTGACGTAGAAGGAGTTTGGTTATAAAAGCCATCCACCTTGGTCCCACACGTACGTGGAATTAAATAAAGTAAAAAAAAATGAGGACACATCTGGCTTGTATCATCGGACTCCTAATTGAGTCAATTATCAGGCAGCAGGGGTGGGTTGACGCCGGGGGATGCGGACTTTACGAGCCAAGGGGTAGCGGGAGATAAGAGAGTGTTAGAAAAAGCTGCTTCTCTTATTGGCCTGAAACGCAGCGCAGTGTTTTTCATATGATAGGTAAAACTATAAATGCAACATGTCACAACACACGAGAGATGGCAGCACAAACATATGAGCGTGATGTGAAAACAAATTGGTCTCAATGTGGCTTAACCATATACGAGACTGGGCGATACAGAGAATATATATACATTTCAAACATAGGCACGTGCGCAAACATCATTACCAATGTCTGTGCCTCCGAGTATAACATTTACCAAAAATAAATACCAGTTTTGTTACGATAACATCAAACGTGATAGTCCTAAATGCCAATAATGAAAGCGTAATTTTTATTTTGTGTATCTACATAAGTAGGTAGCTAATATGGCTACATCCCTACTTGAGTTTTTAATTAAATTAATTGATAAACTAAAGTTCTTTAAAACTTAAGACAAGATTTGTGTGCATATCGCAAATGGTAACAATTATTATTTTTATAAACAATAATTATTAGCCAGAAACACTCATCCAAATTGAAAAAAACCTTTCCGAGCAAAGATAAATGTCGCCGACGGGACTCGAACCCGCATCCTTCTGATTGCCGGTCAGATGCTCTACCATTAAATATTAATTAAATATTTTTATTGTATAATATTATTTTACATACAACGAGAACTTGTACCCTCTAAGCTACTGCAAGTACCTTGTCTGCGTCAGTGTTAGTTGAACAATATTATATAATACTATAGTAAATAAAAATAATCATACAAATACTAGCGCAATAATAGAAAAAAATATAAGTACATGCATGTTGTGATCAATGTACACAAGTCGGAAAAAAAATTTAAACATGAGAAGTGTAGATCAATTTTATTATGGAGATAACAGATTCCGATTACACAATTTAATAATAAAATAAAAATACCAAGATATCAGCAAGTATCACACAAGTTGAGAGATACAAAAACAGTAGTACAGTTTTGTTAAAGTGAGGATAGACTCTTGATATAATAGTAGTTAAATTGAAAATCAAATAATCGCATATAGGTGGTAGCTATAGTTTAAGTTTCATATGTTTAATGATTAAAGTTAAGTGTTAAGTTGTACAGGACAGTTTCAGCATATTAGATACATTTTCTTTTTAATACATAAAGAATGATAGAAATGAAATACAATATGTACTTTCCAAGCATCGCAAAGCGACCATCCATTGTTTACGTAGATATCGCATTGTATACACTCACACATACTTATACTGTGCGTTCATAAGTAGCTACTTAATCGGTGGCGGTTCGCGGCAAATCTCAATGGTAGTTCAATCGGAGATTAAAATAGGATATCTCAAATTCTGTCCTCTATAATAGGTCCTTTCCATAATTATTCATAGTTTTTCCCAAGATCTAAAGAATTTTCATCATAATATTGCACCAGAGATTATTGATCCAGCATAAAGAAGTCATTTGGGGATTCATTAAAGCGTTTGTTGCTAAAGAAAATAATGTCAAAGGTTATAAAAAAATTATTTAAAATCCGAAAATCACAATATACTTAAGAAAACTTTTTTTCTTAATGTAAAAAGGAAATATCTTCATAAAATAACTTTTTTTAATAACAACCTAAAACACAAAGATTGCAAATTTTTATAAATATGTTTTTTCCAAAACACCATTCCGTAAAAATTTGGTGTTAATAAATCTATAGTCGCTGCGCACCCGGGCAGCTAACAGAGTCCTAAAGGTATGCACGCGTTCAGGGTTTTCCACTGAAGTGGCCACGAGTATGAGATTGTATGAACTATTTCTTATAACAGAAAGTCTCATAGACTCTGAATTAAAAACGCACGAATGGGATTCATTTTTGTCTCGCTCTCTTAGTACGGAATAAGAATTTCGTGCTATTAAATTATACTACAAGCTTGTCTAAATATCTTTTTCTTTATGGGAGTTCACTGCACAAACGCAATTTATAAAAAAACCCTGCTGTGAATATTGTACTGCGAGAGAAATAAAAATGAAATGTTTTTCCTTGTCGGTAGGATACTACCTACTTAAGTAACGCATGAATATGTTTTTGTAAAAATTAATTGATTTGTTCTCCTGAGATTTTCTCGTTCTTATAGGACGGCAAAGGTCAAGGTATCGACAACGATAAACCACTACCTATGTATGTCATATTTACGTACTGAGCATTCCGAACAAGGCTGACAACGGTTTGCCCGTTAAAGCTGCCTTGGAAAGAGCAAAATCGAGGAGGAAACATTAATATGGTAATGTCATTATTTCTTGATAAAAATCGATATCATAACCCATCCATATTGCGTGTATTGCTTTTTGCATATTAATCAGATACGTATACCTACTCGTATACGTGCAAAAATATTATAATTAGTTGACTAATGTCAAAAGTAAAGACTTTTCAGTTATTAATTTAAGTAATGTTGGTAATTGGAAGCTTCGATAAAATTTAAACATCCTTTGCATTATGCAGACATTTTAAGTATTCGATCAAATTTATTAACTAGTGAATTTAATGACGCTCAATCATAATCTAAGTAGGCAAGTAAGATATTATTTACGAAGCTGTTTGATAGTATACATATTCAGACTTTATCAAATTGCTTCATTTTGTTTAATGCACATGCAAATGTATCTATTTCATAATGTCAATCTTATTTAAAGCCAACAAAATTCCTGCGTGATAAAAAATGAAATAAATAAAACTTTGTGTTATCAGATGTGAACATCTTGATTGTCAATAAAAATAAACACAAGATCTCCATTAAATATTGTCTTTCTCGCAAAACAAATGCTTAATGAGTGACTTTCTTGTAATTGTTTCCTGTTTTTAATATAATGTATACATGTGATGTGTATCATTCAATGCATTTAGATATGTTTTTAGGTTT
This sequence comes from Halesus radiatus, assembly GCA_022606495.2. NCBI lineage: Eukaryota > Metazoa > Arthropoda > Insecta > Trichoptera > Limnephilidae > Halesus > Halesus radiatus. The sequence goes on from JAHDVE020006373.1 coordinate 36,803, forward strand.
TCTCAACCAAAAGTAATTTCTTAAATAATTTTTGGGACATTATGCCGTGATGGCTTCCTCTTGTGTAGATTGCGGTGAAGTGTGTATTAATGTATGTAGATGCGATATTCTTATTTCAAGAAAACAAATCAATGTAATTGTTATTAGTTAGGTAATTTTAAATGTATAAAATATATATTATATAAAATAATGTATTCCGCGGATATTTATTTAAAATTGTTGATATCCCTTAAATAATAGAATAATATCCTTTATTTGAGTTTTTCCAAAACAATCCAATATTTGTAATTTTCAGGTAAGAATATAAAACCTAGAAAACAAAGGGTGGAGAAGTTCGCTCAACGAAATTGAATTCCCAAGCGAGATAGGGTGGTAAGTTTCTGTGAATTGCATAATATACTATGGACTTTGTATGAATGCTTCTCAACACGTTCTACTCGCAATGAATATCAAGTCAGTTATTTAACGTATTATTTTAAACAGTGGTGCACAACCCGCAGCCAGCGAGCCCATTCCTTGCGGTCGTATATTCGCCGTAAAAAATGTTAAATGTTTCTGCTCTGATTTGCAAACGGTTTAGAAGCAAATTTTAATTGTTTAAAATAAAAATCTTATTTTACATATTCTTAAAACGATAAAATTTTGTAATTTGAGATAATTTTTGGCCGCTTTTTTGGTGCATTTTAAAGGAAGTCGTTTTATAAAAACCCTAATGATTTCTTAACTAAACAATTTTTGGAATCTGACTTTCCGATAGTTAAAAATTGACATCACTTAACAGTTTGATCTTGAATCTACAAAAATTTTCGCCTTTGATTATTTATAATTTTAATGGGTTCCATTTTATAAGAATAAGCTTCTAAAAGCTGTTTCTGAAAACATTTTAATAACAGCACATATTTTGATATTTCTTATTTAATAGCAATCGTTCAGAGTAGCCGATCTGCTTTGATCAAATATATTCAACGATATCCGTTCTATTTTACAAAATACGAAAGTTACCGCAAAAAACTTTTGTTCAAATATAAACCAGCCGCCCAAAATTACAAGTATTTTTTTATACTTTAATATTTCAGAATTATTATTCTGAAATATTAAAGTATAAAAAAATACTTGTAATTTTGGGCGGCTGGTTTATATTTGAACAAAAGTTTTTTGCGGTAACTTTTTTTTTATTAAAACTGACAGCATTTATTGGTTTGTTTTTGGAAATAGAAACATTTCACCTGCGGTGCTTTTATTCGTGGGTTCTGTGTAATACATGTATTGATGATATTCTGTTTTAATAATAGAGAGACACCACCGATTACAAAATTATTCATGTCAAGCTGTATGTAGGTACCTACCCTACCCTCTGCGGCAAACTAATTTAAAATTGATAAATTGGACATCCGACTAAAAAGGTTGTGGATCACTGATTTGATGAATAGTTTTTCTTCTATGACTAAAACTAAAAACATATAATTTCTTGTATTTTAGATATCAGAAAGATACTTCGGTGTGATTTTTTTTTCAGGAACCTACTCGCTGTCTTATAGAGGCCAGCCTGCTTATTTATACCTACCCGCTTTTTTAAAATCAACTTGACTGAGACAAAATATTTATTTTTCTAATCAAATAAAGAATTAATAAACATTTTGACACCTTTTCTTACATTTTGAAAATGAACAATTTTGTTAAAACATTATCTAGATAATATTGCAAGCTGATGTTAAATCAAAACAGAAAAACAAGTTGTGCATATTTCATAACATATAGCACACAGTTCGAGAGTTTTAGATACTTTAGAACGTACAAACGAATAGATTGATTTACTTCGTAAAAAAATATTTTTTATTTATTTTTTTAACCTTTTTTTTTTTTTTTTAAATTTGCCTTTTAACGTAATAAGAAATATAACAACATTTTCTACTCACACTGATGGCAGTAGAGAGGATTAAAATATTTTGAGATTATTCATAACCTGAAAATGTTACCTGTCTTTTTCAAGTAAAAAGGGAGAAAAAAAATCTTGTCAGTTGAATACTTATATGAAAGATAAAGTTATCTCAACATTAACCGACCGTTCCTGAATAAGATATCTCAAATTTTATGAAGCAAAGATTTTACAAGAAAACAAAGACCGTTCTAGGAACAGATTACTTTTTAAAGCCCGTGAAACTTTTCAGGGAAATGGATCCAGCAAATTACATACTATCTTACGAAATCCACCAAGATTCATCTCTCCGAGCTGGGCTCTTTGCCCTCTAATGAATATTCCCTCCGCCTCTAATGAATACCTATTCCCTCCGTAGCCCCATCTCCTCTCGCCCCTCTCCACGCTCCTCTCCACCGCCTGCAGAATAATGTTAATGGAGAGCCGCTCCCTCGGGCCGAAATAATTCTCCGAGATTACAAGTCTCCAACTTCAGCGCTGTTCAGGAGGAGATACGGAGCGCCTAACTATAGCGCGGGCAGGGGTTTTCAAAGATTAAATTAGAATTATGTACGTTAAGAATAAGGAACTTCAGTAAAATTCGTTTTATTTTTATAATGAATAATCTCGTTCAAACTTAAATATCAGTATATTTAGATTTTTTTAAAAAATATTTTTCAAAGCGTCAATTTTTCAAAGCCCTTCAAAACGCTCCAAATCTATGGCAAATCATTTTTGTTCAGTTTTGAGGTTAGAATGTCAAATGTCAATACTAGGGTGAGATTTACCGTACATAATTGTATATTCTATTCATGGTAAACCATAACTAAACATAAGCAATAAAATTATCTACCTTTTTAGAAAGTAACTCAAAGAGTGATAACAGTATTGAGAATTATTAACTTTGTCATAATATCCGTGTTGATAATTGGTTTGATCATGAATACTCTAATTTCTTTCAATGATAGTAGTTTTTTCTATATTGAACAAAAGTTATGGAGCTTAAAGTCACCCAAATTAAGTTAAAATTTTGCCAAAACTAAAAAAAATACGTATTTAAAATACAAAAAAAAAAAAAAATTCTATACTAATCTACAAACAGAATGCGCACGTGACGTCAGATGTGGTAAATGCAATGGTACCAACATAACAAGGTGTTTTGATGAAATGATTTTTTATTCACTTTTAAATAACGATTTATAAATTCTACGTATATATAATAAAAGTTATATATTCAGATGAATACACATTTTTTTAATATTTTTTAAACAATTATATTTTTTAATTGATAAACTAAAGTTCTTAAAAACTTAAGACAAGATTTTTGTGCATAGCGCAAAGGGTAACAATTATTTTTATAAACAATAATAATAAAAATAACAACGGTAGAGCATCTGACCGGACATCAGAAGGGTGCAGGTTCGAGTCCTGTCGGCGACATTTATCTTTGCTCGGAAAGGTTTTTTTTCAATTTGGATGAGTGTTTCAGGCTAATAATTATTGTTTATAAAAATAATTATATTTTTCACTCGAGTTCTTTGTTATGTTGTTAAGAGTTTTTTCCTAACCGATTTATTTTTCAGATCAAGGTTGGCACTTGTTTGTTATACTTCTGTATATAATATTGCTTAATATAATGTAAAGAAAAAATTATAACCATCATTTTCACACCTTCGTAGAAATTCTATAATATTTTTCTTTTATTTTCTTTAATTGGATTATCTACCTCATTGTGATATTTTTTTTAATCACTTAATATAATATTAATGAATCCCAAGTGAAAAGAACAGAATAGGCATCGACGCATCTGGAACGCGAACCCAGAACCTCTCTGTCTATATGTAACCAACGCTCTATTCAATTGAATAAATTCCTCCTTAAAGCTTTCCATCATTTTTTTATCGATAGCATACTTCAATCGTTAATATCATCTTCAATTAATTCCCATATAAAATTTTAGCTGCTATTCTGCTATCATTTTTTTATCGATAGCATACTTCAATCGTTAATATCATCTTCAATTAATTCCCATATAAAATTTTAGCTGCTATTCTGCTATGCTGAGTGTAAGATTCTACCCATATTTATTTTCAATCTAGATAGTGTTTCGGATACATCTATTCGATTTTTATTTATGATATGTCACTAATCTATTGACTTTTTCTACAATGAAGGAAATAATATAATTTTTTTATTGGCATAACCTATTTAAACTTATTCATATTATTTTTTAAAATTATTGAAAATAATACGAATATATCTCAAATTAAAATACGAAACGACCGTTACCTTTTTTCATTTTCTGTATCTTTTCTGTTTTATATTTTCATTTGAGATTTCTCAATATTACCTTCATTGATAAAAAAAATCTTAGCTAAATGCCTACATTATTTTGGGTTTTATTTTTGCCTACCTACCAAATGAGTTTAAAAAAACTGATTCCGGAAGTAAATATTATAATTCATAAAGAAATTGCAATAACATATTTCATTGTATTTTATATAAAATGAGATAAACGGTTAAAACAACAGATTAGCCAGATTTAAATTAAAATAATAAAGCGACCAGAATAAGGGAATAACAAAGATATTGATTGAGAAAAATACAATTTATATGCCAATCAAATACCTGTAATATTACTTGTACTGATTTGTTAAGTAAAACACCATTAGGTAAATAATTGACCTGATTATATTGCCAAAACAAACAAAACCCATAATTAAATACCTCTGTATTCATTGCAAGATTTTCCTTGGAAATTCTTCCTCCACATCAAAGCGACATCAAAAGCTTTCAGATGGGAGGAGACCAAGGATACCAACTATTTATGTAGGCATAATATTTTCATGAAATTTTCCTTTACCGTTCCATCCATTTCCGTCTACAAATTTAAGCATTTCCAATTTGTGCGGAATTTTCATCCAATTTACGAGGCCTCTCAAAGGCTGAATTTATAAATTGTCCTTCCCGAAAATAAGCCATACTAAAATTTGATCTCACTTATCTCATCTTGTCTTTTACAGCATCCAAATTATTGAGTCATCCACCTCCGGAGTTCACACCGTCAAAGGAGAAATATCCCTAATAATTTTAATAATTACAAAAACACGTTTTCATAGGTAGGCTCAGTTTGTGGGATGTAATTCGTAAGGCATTTTTAATATAGAAATTTCTGTTCAAAATTTTCAGTTAGTTTTCGTTCCGCGCTTGAGTTCAAATTTAATGGAAAGATAATTTTAGGGAGGGTCTTACCATCGATACTTAAATTGTAAAAGTGCTTTCTCCAGACTTTAATCAGTTTTTATTTTATTATTATATTTGCCCGGGGGCCAACGGTGTTTATCAGTCCTTTCCGAAGTTTTTAAATTAAAAGATGATACCTACTCAGAAAATACGAGTGCAAATTATTTTGTTTTCGTAGAAAGAATTACTTTATGGTTTGACATATCTATATATATATATATATATATATATATGAATATTAATCTGTCTGTCATCGAATTTCTAGAAAATTACTAGACCAATTTCGCTGAAAATAGCACAGTTTGTTCTCATTAGTAACGGAAAGATTTAGATAGTAGTTTGAATGAAATACAACATGTAAAACTGTTGCTATAATGTTTTAAATTACTATGAAAAACGTTGAACCCCCAGATTGTATTGAGGTTAGCCAATAGATATACCACTCTGGTTAGCCATAGATTACACATTTAAAAGAAGGTTCGTTTTGGTAGAATATTTATTAATTAGATACATTTTGAAAAAATAAAAGTTTGGAATCAAATAAAATTTTCAAATTGTTTCTTTGTTTAGAGATAGCAATTGTCATCACAAGGCATTACTTTCGTTGTCAAATCAATTATGGCAACCAAACGACAAGCAAGAATTCACAACTTCATAACTTTATTCCAAAAAAAAAAATCCTGAGAAAGGCCGGGTTCACATCAGCTAGTTATTAAATAAGACAAACACTTTGTTTTGAACGAACAATTAATTTTAAATTTATCACCAACCGGTTTTACATATCCCAAGCATCGTGAAAATAAATTTTAGAACAGTTAATTATTGAATATTATTTTACCTGTCTTTCTTCATATCGTAGGTAGTTGGACGCAGGTATAATATCAAATTTATAATTTATTTATTTATATGAGCAAGTTAAATTTTAGTAAGCTAGGAACTTGAGCCGGGACAATTACAATGAAGATTATTTGCCTATTCAAGAAAATTTAAAAAAATCAGAACAATTTTTTTTTTATATCTAAAATAAGTATCTACCTACGCACCTACTAGAATTGAAAATATCTCTGGACAAGAAGTTAGGCAAAACTAAAAAAAAAAAAAAAAGAAAAAAAAATCTTCATGTAGTTATCTTTTTCTAATGTAAGGTAGCTAACGTTAAATGGATAATAAAATAAGAACCATAGATTAAGCCACTCGGGCATTTACAAACATTTATGTTTTATTTACATTTTATGTTTCAATGACCTATTATATATATATATATATATATATATATATATATATATATATATCCTGTAATGTTACCATTAGAATAATTGAATACTTAAGATGTTTAAATAACAATAATTTTTGAGTTAGCCAATCATCGGGTTAAAATTCTTTACCATAATAATAAAGGCAAAACAATGATAATTTACTAGCACTTGAAATAATAAAATTTCTAAATATTATTTCCCCTATATTGAATAACCAAGTAATTTTATCTCATAGTCCTATTCTAGACATTTTTTCAGTTAGCAGATCTGTTCCTCCCGAAAATACACTAATTACCCCTTCACCTAAATATTCATTCATGTCTGTCATTATTTTGTATCTTATGTTAGTTTTAATATTGTCCTGACGAAGGAAGGGAACTACCAAAACCGGTTGATCAATTTATCAAATACAAGTGGTTTAAAATAAATAATTTATGTGTTTATATTGTAATTTGAGATCCATTTAATAAAATATGTAAAATTTAACTTTTACAGATTTTTTTTGTATACATAGTAACATGCTTGACATATAAATTAAAAATTGATATAATCTACTTAAGAGGATCTATTTCATAAAATTCGGACAAAATCACGCACTCCTCATGCAGATAGCGAAAAGGTTGAAATTGCCTCTAATACCGGTCACATGTTTCGTATTACCATACACAAAATAAACATCACCAAAATGTGTTTTTTATTTTATTTTCTAAAGCTCAGGCATATTTGTTAAAATGTTATTCAGTCATATTCTAAGAAACTAAATTAGCCACATTAAACAAAACGTCATTTTCGCAAAAGGGGTTAGTAAGTAGGAGATTTTGAACTTTAAACTTTTTTTTTGTCTGTGACTGTGTGGTCACCTAAAAAAAATCTCCGGTTAAAGTATTTTCTGCTTGCAATAATTAATTAAATCATCTACGATATTTCTAAATTTTCAAACCAAAAACACACGATTTTGCATTACTTTCCATTGCATCGCCTTAATACTTCAGCACCGTCTTAGTGTCACCTAGCTCATTCATTTAAAAGCTTTGGGGGTACAAAATGACCAAAAACATCCATTTAACCATGCGGAGACTTTTACGTGTTATGGCTATGTGCCCGGACTACCCGGCGCGTGATCGATTTAGGAACCAACTTGGCAGATATTATTATACATTATGTATTATGATTGTTGGGTAGGGGTAGCAATCTATTCACCCTCATTTTCCGCGGACTAAGTGAATTTCTTTGTTTGAATAAAATGTATGTGTGTATTCTGTATAAGTAAAGCGTACATGAAAATGTAAGGGTTCGTTATTAATATTTCATTTGAAGTAAATATATTTTGTACACGACAAATATTTACCAAAACGTCCCGTTGTCCTTCTGAAAAAAAATAGGTAGGGAAGACAACGTTTTGATTGAATAAATTAAGAATGATAGGTCGGTACCTATGTACGGGGAAATGTTTTTAGTTTAACGTTATTCGATTATGTTAATCGATAGATTTTAATTTTATTTCCATGTTTTTCACTGTTTTTTTTTAATCTTATTGTTTAAAAAGATTGAGGAAAAAATTAACTCACTGACCCCATTTTTATTTTATTTTTATGTTAACGAATAAAATTTTTCCATTTTTGAATTGCCGCCAAAACGACATGTTCGTTTTGTTTGTGAATATGGCGTTAGTAACCAAACGCCGGTTAACGTCGGTGATAGCCGTCTTATCAACCAGTAGAGTTTTCTACACCATAATTACGTTGTAGCCAGTTCATACCGTTTCGAAATGTGGAGATTTAGATTGTTTTAAAAATCAATTATTTTGGGGTTGTAATGCAAAACTGCGTATTTCCAAATGCGTCAAATTTAGTTATATATGGAACAAGGTAATTTTAGGCTAAGGAATAGACACACATTATTATTTTCAAAAATGATAAAACCCTTTTAATTTTTCATATTAAAAAACACCACTTTTTACCAACGTACCTTTTCTGAAAAATGCAATATTTTTCCTACGATTGATAGACTAATTTAATAGTCGCCATGGTTTGTAAAAATACCCTATTCTTGCTGCTCAATCATTTGTTTAATTTATTAAGTTACATAGATAAGTCGTTCGAAAAAGCTATCCTTTTAAAGATTGTACTTACCGACCCCTGTTAATTAACGAATCAGACATTAATGTTTGCATGACAATATGATAAATATTTATGGGTTGAAAAGATTTTTTTTGGTTTTTTTGCGTACAATTTGACAGTGTTTTCGGAATTACTTACTTACGTTTTCTGTAAAGTGGCGAGAAAACTATTTTGAAAGCTTTTGGATAATAAAAATTCTTAGTGGCTGAATGAAGTGCTCAACAATTAATATTTCTACATACGAAAAAGAAAAATTATTTACCGAATTTAACAAGAAAGTGGTAAAAATATTCAACAACCTCTGATTTATTACGGTGGTCAAATCCTACATTAGTGCCATCTGGTGAATCTATCTCACACTACCAAATTTTCCCACTAAATAATAAACACTCATCTAAAGGCAGGTGTTTTTTTTTATGAAAATTGGTTGTGTATTTTTAGTTGTGTAATGGTATGTTAAGTAATTTATTTAAATCAAATTTTAGTAATATTGTATACCTATATTTCGACCCCTTGGAATAACAAGGTTCCATCTGACACGGCAATGTTATGTGATAATGAGCCTTAAAGTTGCTCTCTTTAGAGCAAATTATCACATGACATTGCTGGTGTCAGATGAAATCTTTTTATTCCAAGGGGTCGATTTATTGATTATGTGTGTTTCTTATAAAGAATTCAACGATTGATCTCGTAAAACAAATGGGTATATATAACGTAAGAAACGTAATGAAATTATTAGCCACCATTACGTACTTCCTACTACGATTAAGTCACCCCTAAATCTATAAGAGGGTGTCCATATTGGACTCAAATAGGACTAAATGGATATATTGAGTCATATCGCAAGTAGGCAACATAGACAATTTTTTTTGTGAAAAATCACGTCAAGAACGCTATACGAATATTTCCTACTAAGGTTTATATTATTATATAGAAACAGATAAAGAAAAATTCTTACCTGGCACCTGTCAGGGCTCGAGATTAATACGTTGTATTATAAAATTTTAGCTTCGGAAGATATGATTTTGCACGCACAGGGCACAATATCAGAAAACACTGCAAATCGCATGATATTGCAGTTACTATGTTATTTTTATTTATTACTGATAATACATTTATTAGAAGGTTAGTGACAAATTATTGTTAATTAGTGACTCGACAGAATTCAGTACTAAACTTAAAACACATCTTTTCAGACAATCGTATCCATAAATTGAAGAAATTCACCTGTAAATTGCTTAGCTAGACTAGCCGGTTAGTACTTACCTAAAGTCATTAAATAAATAAATTTAAATAAATAAATAAAAATAATAAAATTAAATTAAAAATTCACGCATCGGTGCGCAAATGCGTCCACAGCCTTCAACACTGTAAACAACCAAAGTGTATAATAAATTAAAAAAAACGTTAATATTTATTAAAAGCTTCTTACGCTATTTAAGGTAATTTTATAGATATTTTCGAGTCCTAAAATTCATTTTATGAATACTTTCCAGTCCTAAAAATTAATACCAATAATTCAATAAATACCAACTCTTCTTGTGCCACCAATCATCTAATAAATGTAACATCAATAGAAAAGGAGAAACAAATAACCATGTAAAACCATCATCTCTATAAATATTTTTTTCTAAAACTGTGTTCATCTGAAGCGACCTGCCAGGTAAGTATGTTTTCGGTACCTGTTGTACATAATTAGTCAAGAAATATTTGTACAGCGCCCTTGAGGTGATTTTTCACAAAAACGGCACTATACAAATCATCCAACTATTATTATTATTATTATTAAAATACGAGTTGGTATTTATATTGTACACTTACTTATATATTTTTTATTAGAATTTAAGGCGGGAGAACAGATTTTAAAAATGAAAAAAAATGGAAATTATGCTCGGGTTGAACTGAAGTTATCAATAAAAATTATTTAATTATAATTTTAAAATATTTTTACTTAAGTATTCATGATTTCGTGTACTATGAAAAGATTCCTTCAAATTTCTTTAGGTAGGTACTAGCCGGGTTTCTGAATTCTTGCTTGTCGTTTGGATGCCATAATTGATTTGACAGCGAAAGTAACCATATTTAAAAAAGAAACATTCGTTTGAACAATTTATTTCATTTCTAACATTTATTTTTTCATAATATATAATATATATAATTTAATAATAAAGTTCTTAAGTAGGTACCTACTTGTGATTTCCATTTTGAAAATATTCTACCGAAACAAATCTTCTTCATTTGAAAATGTAATATGTGGCTAGCCAGACTGGTATATCTATGGGCTAACCTCAATACAACATTGCGGGTATGTAAATTGGGTAACTATTCCATTCATGGTAAGACTTTTCGGAGAGTTGGGTTTTAAGCTTCGCTCTAAATTGTGTGGAGTGGCAATTAAATTGTGTGGCAGTTTATTCCAGACTTTGTTAAGCTACCAAGACTACCTGAAATAAGCTTATAGGTGTATAGATATATAAATGCTTTGTTATTATTATTATTATTAGAGATAATACGTATGTAGACCTAGATATACACCCAATCAATAAACATGTGAGAAAATTTCAAAGACAGGCCTAATGCTTAATGCAGTTTATTCCAGGCTTTGTTAAGCTACCAAGACTACCTGAAATAAGGTTATAGGTGTATAGATATATAATTGCTTTGTTATTATTATTATTATTATTATTATTGATAATACGTATGTAGACCTAGATATACACCCAATCAATAAACATGTGAGAAAATTTCAAAGACAGGCCTAATAGGCTGATCAATATTTCTTATACCTACGAATTTAACAGTTGTTATAATGGGATTATTAAATAATTAGAGTATTATTTCAGGTTATGTATCTTTGTTTTTCTCTTTATAATAAAATAATATCTCCCTGCAATTCAAGAAATTATACCGCCTCAGATAACCGTCCAATGCGAACGAACAGAACCTGTTAATTAAAAAATAAAATGAAATAATTTTATATTTACTCCTCCTTCCACCTTTATACAAGCCGCAAATTATTAAATAGAGTAGTAACGCAAATTAATTTGTAGCTATAAAAATAAGAAATATGTCCGTATAGTAATGTACCATATGTATTTATGTATATGTACGGTACCTACGTTTACTTATGTGGAACAATATTACTAGTAAGGTGAGTAGCTACTAGGTAGGTAGGTAGGTACCTTATACCTATCTACCTGTATTCGAATCGGATAAGTGGATAGGTACCTACTTACTACTCTGTAAAGAAAAAAAATAAGGTATAACTTGTTTGATACACAAAAATTGATTAAATTATTTATATCTGTTATTTGAATAAATTTTAAATAAAAATATAATGATCTTTAATTTTAAAATATTGCAATCTGAATATATTCGGTGATAGGAGCGCAGAAATGAAAACGGGTGAAAGATTACTATACTTCTTCGTGAGGCAAAAGTAAGTAGAATATCACGGTCACAATAAGAAAGTGGCTAAATCCTTCATTCTTTCATTGTTGTCATTTGCAACGTTTGGTTTTACCTTTTGATGAGTGCTCCGTGTTTTGCTTGGCTTGTATGTGAATTTTGAAGGAAAGAGGAGAGGCAACGAGTTCTCAAGTTTTTAGATAGCAGACGCCTGATAAGAGCCGATCAACTGGTCCGTGAAATAATGTCCGAGGGCTATAACATTCGACAAACGTTGTATTTGCCGTACGCGTATAAAACAGAAATATGAAAATGTACGAAAATTTCTCTAGAAATAATAGAATTATATAAACAACTCATATCTCTCGGTAGGGATAAGAAGAGAAAATGCTCACCAACTAGTCTAGGCGCCCCCGTGGCTGCCGGCTGCGTTTTATAGTCGCTCCTGATTTATCTCGGAAATATTGGGAAGTTATTAATTTTACCGGTGTAAACATAGCATAAAATAACCGCAATAATTTTTAGGTTACATTTATAAAAATCATATAATTTTAGTGTGGCCGTTTCGGGCTTAAATCAAGTTTATAATACAAAATCAAATAAAAACCCAAATATTTTAAGTTCAAATCTGTCACGTTGTTCTAAATTAACCCAAAGTCATCGGCCGAAGGCGTTCGCCACATGTGCTTGTTAAAAGACCTTTGCCTGTTAAAAGTGTCCCAGAGTGAATGATTTACAATGTTATTCTTTGAACTAATGTGATTGTAAACTATATCGTATACGACCGACCTAGACAACTCAAACTCAAACTTAATGGTGAATGTGCTATTTTGGAGCCTTTAATAGCTGCAAAGATATAATTGTATAGCCTTGAAAGTTGTACCACAATCGCAATCCGCAAAATTAGATTTCGTGGATACCGAGAAAGGCGCAATAGGAAATAAAAATATTTGACGAGAAGATCTTCTGCTGTCACGGCGACCTGAGTTCTGACCTCCAGTTCACGGAGCAGATCCGGTGCATCATGCGGCCCACGGACGTGCCCGACAAGGCTGCTCTGCGACCTGCTGTGGCCCGACCCCGACAAGGATACCACCGGCTGGGGCGAGAAATAGACGACACGCTGATGTGCTCTTTCCAGATCCTGAAGCCGGCCGACGAGCGCCACCTGGCGTACGGGCAAACCAACACCAAGCGTCCTGTCACCAACAAAGACAAAGAAGATTGGAAGAAAGGATCAGTACCCCCGGCCCCAGTCCCCACCCGCCGCCCAACTTCACATAACTCTTATCATTTGTATTAGCGTCTTGCAATATATCGTAAGGAATAAATACAGTTAGCTGCTCTTTTTTTTTTCAATTACACATGTATGAAAACTTAGACCAAGCCGTATTTAATTTTCATAATCTAACTGCATCTCTTTATATGGTCTATAAATAATGTCTAATAATAGTGTCCAAAAAAAAAAAAATTAATTAACATAGGAATAATGTAAGAATAGGAAGTAAGATTTGTACAGCGCCCTTGAGGTGATTTTTCACAAAAACGGCGCTATAAAAATCATCCGATTATTATTATTATTATTATTATTAACGCTTTATTGCCATACGCTCACCGCGTGTGGATACATTATCATTCTTACTCTTGACATTTCGAATCTTGACATTACCTGATTGAAGTATTTGATTCACATTATCGTCACTGAGGTATAATATAACATAATAGTAAACTCGAGTTAATTATAAAAAAGTCTTAAGTAAATAAACTTTAAAAATACCAAATAAAATTACATAAATTATTGAATTGTTTTCACAAATATTAAACAAAAACGGGTATTTAGCATTACTTGTAACCCGTAAAAAGGTTTTTTTGTAAAAACACAAAAACAAAAGGAGATCAAGATTTACGCATTTTGGGGGCAAATTTTTACTCCAATATCGTAGTTATAGACCTAACTTAATCCATAATTCGAATAACAGAATAAAAAATCTCACCCAAGTAAGTCATATAAGTCTCGGCGCTATTTTTTTTGTTGTATCTGTTATTGTATCCAGTAAATAAACCAATCCAACGCTAGCTCAAAGTTGGGTCTTTGGACCAAACCGGTCGAGAGCTGCTTCGAAACACAAAACAGACACCGTGAAATAACCGCTCTGCCGGGAGCACAGAAGACCGAGAAGGTTGAAACCATTTATTAGAATGGATAAAGACAGGCATGTGTTGGTGTTTGTATGTGAATACTGTATCATTGTATGCGCTCTAAAAGGCTGCCTATCAAATGGCGTGGCATTTAATACCGCACATATTATTTTGATAACTAGTTGTTACCCGCGAAAAAATCACGGTATGTAACTAGACTTGCCATGATGAAAATTGAGAATTTTTTTGTATAGAATAAGCTTTCAGTGAGATAATGTTTATTGCTTTATGTACCTACCTACTAATTGATTATTATTATTTTTTAAGCATTAATGTACGTAAATTTTGGGCATGTTGGTACTAAAATAAAATAAAATAAATAAATCACATTTCAAATATAGAATTAGAATTGTGAAAAATATTATAGGTGGGTAAGTACCTGATTTATCGCTGGTCTGGATTTGAAAAGATTCTTTTTGGAGAATTTCTAAAACAAAACCAAACATTTTTATTATATGATGACTACAATCATTTATATTATACTAATATTGTTATTATAAATATTCACCTATAACCGGAATCACCACCATAACCATTTAGAAAATGTATTTCATTCCTGTAATAATTATGTGATATGTTTTAAAATAATATCACCAAAGTAGATGTTTTAATTTTCACACGTGAAACTCTTATCCTATACTATCGCCATCTATTGAGTCATGGGCAAACTATGTTAACATTTTCAACGTCAAATGTCATGAAAGGCGAATAAAAGGATATATTTTTAATTTATGCTGATATATTGATATGATATAATTTTAATAACAGATAAAAACTGCCATTGGTAAAGAGTTGATGCTGAAAAGTGCCATATAAAAGCAATACTCACGTATAAAAATTATGTAATATCAAACTCGTTTTAGTCCAGTTAAAAAAAAATGATTTTCAAGAATTCAGAGCTCAAGAGTAGAAGTAACAACGATTTTATGTTTTGAGGTTATGTACAATAATAGGCCTAAGAAAATGGAGGGAGGCAGCAGGGATGGATTCGTTTTTTGGGGATGGCTAAGACTCTTCAACGGTTTTAGCATCGATAATGATTACACGCATAAGAAACATTTAATAGTGTTTGATAAAAAAAAATTTTTTTTAAAGTCTTAGGTGGTGTACAGTCTGACTTTTTAAAGTAGACAAAAAAATGAGGGTACTGCGATTTTTTAAAAGGTTTTAAATATCAACACCAAGATTCTTCATAGGAAGATGAAGGTAAGTGTTTTAAAAAAGCACAATGGTTCCATCACTTTTTCTTTAACCAGGCGGTGTTCAGAGATTAGTGTTACTCCGAAAGGAATGATTCTACGACATATTTTTCAATAAGTTTACTTTAAACTTTTTTCATTATTTTACGCTGTACGATGAAGATCACATGGAAGGGCGATTTTTTTTTTTGTATTTCTGACATTTTTGTAAGTATCAAAATTTTTTTAATGAAAAAGTATACAATTCATTACGCATCGTATTCCAGAGAGTTAAGAAAGTCATTGTGGGATCACATCCAGAACCTGGAATACAGTTTTTAGAAACACACAATAGACATACTTAGTGTTTTAAATAATTTTATAATTTGCATTTGTAATAAAGACATATCACTAGTACATTATAATATAAGTGTACAGAAACAATTATTATAAAGAAACACATCACTGGTACATTATATAGTTATACTTATTACAGAGAGACATCACAGCAATTCTTTCAAATAATAGAGTTTAAGGATCTTACTTTGAGTCCTTTCACATTGACTTGCATTTTTAATATCGTTGGGTAATTTATTGTATTGTGTGTAAGCTATATATTCTAATTCTAAAGATTTTAGTCCATATTTTATTGAGTGTATTTTAGTTACTATCTAGGATTTAATGTTAGATAAGCAAGTATGTTGTCTGTTGTATGCTGATGATGCGGTGCTGATTGCTAACAGTATGGAAGATCTACAGTCCCTCGTATCTAGGATGAACGAAGCATGTATGAAGAATGAGCTAATGATGAATGTAAATAAGTCCAAAGTCATGGTGTTTGAAAGAGAGAGTACGAAAACAGTATGCAATATAGTTGTGAATGATGAATACTTGGAGCAGGTTGATGAGTTTGTATTTGGGAAGTATGTTTACGAGAGATGGAAATACTGATAGGGATATTGAAAGAAGGGTGAATGCAGGAAACTCCATTAACGGAGGACTGAACGCGGTTGGCGCAAACAAAAAGTTGTCCATGGAAGCGAAGCTAGCAGTCCACAATGTAGTGCTGATACCAACCTTGATGTATGGCAGTGAGGCATGGAACTGGCAGAGGAAGGATGAAAGCAGACTGAATGCTGTAGAAATGAAATCTCTGAGGGGAATGTGTGGTAAAACCATGTATGATTGTGTGAAAAATGTTGAGATTCGTAAAGAATGCAAGGCTGATGTAAGCGTAGTGAGTAAGATCAAGAAAGGGACGCTTAGATGGTTTGGGCATGTAGAGCGAATGAACGAAGAAAGGAGTGTAAGGAGAATTTATGACGCAAATGTGGATGGAAGAAGAGCCCGGGGACGCCCGAGGAAGACATGGCACTATCAAGTGAATCAAATACTCGAGTCGGGCCATGTCAGAAGTCGGAATAACAGAAGAGAATGTATGAGGCGTTGTATGAATGTGAATGAAGCAAGAAGTGTATGCCAAGATCGAGTTGTTTGGCGGTCCGTCCTCTCTGCCTACCCCTGCGGGGAAACGGCGTGATGGTTAGTTAGTTAGTTAGTTAGTTTAAATTTAAAAAAAAAATCGAATTCATGAATCAAAAAACAAAATAATATTGATGTTTTACCTTCTTACTTTAACGAACTGTCAAAATCGATTGTGAAATTTTTTTATTGTGAAAAGACAAAGTGAGTAGTAGCTTAGTGTTGCCATGATAAAAAAATGTTCCATTTTACATGTCCACATTTTATTGTCTAGCTATAGGTGGACGATAACGAACCTACCTACCGTTAGAGTTATGAACTGAAATACCTTAAATGCAAATCAGGTCAGAAAAAAAGGTTTATGTTAATCTAACTACGTTGAATAATTGAACTAAAACGAGTCACTTTCTGGTGCGAGAAGAAAAGTGTTAAAAAACTGTAAGAAAATTCAAAGTTTTTGAAAGACATCCAGGGACGAGAGACGTCTTGTTTCATGTTTAAATTTGCATACAAAACAAATCCACTTATCAAACCTTATAACTTCTATCAGCAGTAAACTTGTCGTAAAACTCCTCCGGGGAGGAAAACTTTTAAAAATGGTCCAATGGAGAATATTTTTAAGGGCAAAGTTGTATTAGTTGGGAGTTTTGTAGGCACTAGGCACCTACGTACTATGTAGGTACCTCTGTATGTAAGGAAATATATAAGGAAATATAATAATATATATACGTTATAAAATATTTTAAATATGAACATAATAGAACATGTGTACAATACCCCTGTTCACTCTTTGCTTATCTAAGACATTATTAGTTGGGGAGGATCTCGTAAAAATAATTTTAAACCTTCAAAAGTTAATTACAAAAAATTCTTACAACAAAAGTCGAAAACCTCGGTTTTACCGTATTAATCGGAACATGTTTAGTTCCGATTGATTAAATATCTACAATATTCTGATAAACTGTAGGTACTGACTACGGATAGTTAGGGATTGCTACCTACCTTCAAAATGGGAACTCGTGAAACATCGGCTAGTTAATAATATATGTAGTTATTTTAAATCTCTCATTTAAATAAACTATTCCACTTCCATAATTCTTATGACCAACGAACCTAGATTAAATATTGTCAAATGATTAAAATATTTAGTTACAGAGCTATCTAAATATAATTACTACAATTCAACTAGGGTAATAAACCAAAACATACTGGGTTTTCCCAAATTGAATACATCTTTTGGACAGAGAAACATTAAATTTCAAACTGCGAAATTGCATCATACCAAATCAATCAAGTAAAATAACAGAAATCACAAAACATAACAGAGATCTGAGTGATAATCAACTAACAAAGATTATGAAGACAACGTAAGACAACTAGTCAAAAAGTGTAGGCCGCCTCAGAACAGGACACCCAAATGAGGACTGTGAACAGTGTGACTTTACTATAATAATATGCATCTTACTTACATACTCTCTATATACATGTACAATCTGTACTTGTATATGTAATGCCTATATATCTTAATTACACGTATCTTACTTTATTAACATTATTGGAAGCCTCATTCTTCAATCCTTTTCTTATCGAGGGACGAATCACATTTAGTAAGTAGTAAGATAAATTCTAATCAAATCCCTGCACTGTACCTCCCATAATAAAATATGATTTTCCTTTTATAAAATCGAGCAAGAACATAAATAATTTTAAAAAAATACCAGGATTAAAAAATATCTCCAATAACATGTGTTTTGCAATATTATGTCGGTACCGTATATAAATTTCGCTAATAAACAGCGTTTATCGCAAGTGACCGCCTGGTAAGCATGGTCCCGTATACTATTATCTGTATGTACATGTAATTAAAAACCTGTATATTTTAACGCATCACATTAATGGGTCTAATGCATTGTACATATAGTTTGGTATTACGATCGATGACCGGGGAATGAAATTTGTTAGCCATAAGTAGTAATAATAGATTGTCTATAGTTACAAGATAGAACATTGAGAAAAAAACGTTTATACAGCGCCCTTTAGGTGATTTTTCACAAAAACCGTGCTATACAAATCATCCAAATCGATTTTTTTTTTAAAATCTTTTAATACATACGGATTTTGGTATGTACTTAAAACAGTACTAGAAATTATTTCAAAGGAATCTAAATAAAAAATATCCTACATAGGTACCTAGATAAAAAAAATACATAGTTCCTATAGGTGGCTTTCAGGCTCATTGAGTTTACGACTGAGTTTTTCTATTCATTGCGGAAATCAATTCCTTACCACTAAAATAATAAAAAAATCCCAACCACTTTGTAACAGGGTTCACCCTCTACACCAAACAATACATTTCAAAACTCCTATATAGCTCCACCCTTTTTACTTGCGAGTTTAAATTAGCCGTAGTTATTGAAGCTTTTATCTCTCTCTAGCCTTATATTTCAGAGCGGTAGGTGCTTTAGGCCGTGGAAAACAGAGAAATAGAGTGAACGAAAAGTTTTTTAAAGCTTTTTTATCGAACATTTTTAGTTGAAATGAACTGTGTTATCCGAATACGCAATGCCTTGAAGAATACATTATTTATTTTCCTTTGGTAGGACGATGCTTTGTCAAGGTGCTTGGGTAGGTTTGATTATAAATAAAATTCACATAAAATTTCTCATACAAGGAACGCTCCTTCGCATTTATTTGTTTAATAAAATATTTATTTCATAACACGAAAATTATTTGAAGTTTATCATACAAGGGTATTTTTATTGATCTCAAATTTTTAGAATTCTTTCTGTAGCTTCCATCCTAAAAATTTGCGAAACCACCTGAATATCAAAATCAAAAACCATGAAAGGGGAATAGGTTTAGCACCAGCTTAAATTACGCTCCAATGAATTAGTAATAATATATTATGAATAAAATCCTGAACCGATCAAGGAATTTTTTAATTCGATGTTACTGCCATCTAGCGCTATTTCTTCAAACTATCAAGTTTAACATTTCGGTCTTACGGAATATAAAGACCTAATATGTATTAAATAGTGTAGACAAAATGATGGTAAATTCAAAGCATAAAAGGGTGAATTTTATTTAACCTAATTTGAAAGATAAAAGTTATTTTTTTACGCGCTCCATTATTTTTCAATGAGACACCTACCGAATTTTGATAAAAGCTCCCTTCCAAAAACATTCGACGTGCGTCTTGAATAAATTCTACAAAGGAAATCTCCATTCGAGGTGAAAGACAATTTGAATATTGCACCCATTTGGCTGGGCCGAGAGGTTGCGGGTTCGATTCCCGTCCCAGCGCGAAAGTATGTGAGGTTATTTTAAAATTAATTTCTTGTGGGTAAGAAAAAACTTTAACGCTTTACGATTAGAAATATTGCAACCTAACTAACTAACTAACTAACCATCACGCCGTTTCACCGCAAGGGTAGAGAGAGAGGACGGACCGCCAAACAACTCGGTCTTGGCATACACTTCTTGCCTCATTCACAATCATACAATATCTTCTATTATTCTCACTTCTGATACGTTCCGACCCAAGTATTTTATTCACTTGATCATGCCATCTCTTCCTCGAGCGTCCCCTACTTCTTGCTCATAACGCTTATCGGCCTTGCATTCTTTGAAGATTTCAACATTTTTGACACGATCATACATGCTTTTACAACACATCCGCCTCAGAGATCTCATTTTTACTGCATTCAGTCTACTTTTATCCTTTCATGCCTCACTGCCATAAATCAGGGTTGGTATTAGAACTCCATTGTGGACTGCTAGCTTATCTAAATACATATTTATTCATTAAGGTGGTAGATAGGTACCCACTCCCTATTCATTTTTTTTAATTCATGTTAGAGATGAAAAAAAATCCTTCAGTTTGTGCAGAAATGGGCGGTCCGTTTGATAAATTATCATATCTTAACAAAGAGGTTGCAATTTTTAGAGCACAGGCGTCAGGTGGGAATGCTGTCCTTGTTCTACCGGTATCTTAATGGAAAATGCTCTAAGGAACCAGCGTCATTGATCCCTTCAGTATAATGTGTGTACCCTGCTGTGGAAAGATTTGACAACATGTTTCCTCCCTCCCACAACATGGGTCTCTTCAAGACCCACGTTCACTCCCTCATCTCCTCAGAAAGACCTTCCACACAGCATCCTCAAAGATGACATCGTTCCCGAGGGGAATTTTAATATCATTTGCTAATATTTATTCGAGCAATTCAGAAATATAATTCCATGGATTTGAGGCTCCGTTAAGTTTACATTTGTGGCAAGTATTTATGTGAATAATTTTATTGCTTACCTTTTACGGCTAAGGTCAGTTTAAAAATGGACTCGGTTAGTACCCTCAGCTTAATCCATATTCTGTATTCTGAAAAACAAAGAAAAAACATGTTAAAATCGGAAACAATGACAATAATCTAACATGGCTTGCAACAGGTGAGAGTAGTTATGAAATAGGCACAACGCTATTAATTATTGATGGTATATCTCTGTTATTAATAATCTCGTCTTCTATACCAATTGAATATAAAACTACTACCTCCTTCCCATCCACATAGCACGTTTTCCAAGTCATAACAAATAAGTGCCCTTTGGCGTACCGGTCGCACCGGGACAGGAGTGCTCCTGTCTGTCGTAGTACATTCGTTTTGCGTCGTATCGGAACTGTAAAATCGTGCAATGCGCAGTGTTTTTAATATTGTGTCCTCTGCGTACAAAATCGTATCTTCTCCATGCTTAAAATTTCTAATAAAACTGCGTGTACCCTCCATTACCTTAGTGAGCGGGCTTAAAATATATTTCGTAATATATTTTAAGCAATGTGTTATTAAAACATATTTAATACAAGATATTAAGCAGTGCAAAAATTTCAAAAGCATAATTAGAAAAAAACAGTGTTGGAACTTGAATGAAGCTTAGCAGTTAGTATCTATCACTATTTAATAAAATTATAGTTTATCAATAAAGCTATTAACTAACGGTAATAATATGAGAGATGCAATAAAAAGTGCAGTCATAGTTACCTACTACTGTGTTGGATAAGTGTTCTGTCTCCCCTTAATGCCCCTGCGGAGTCTTAGCGTGGGTTTACGATAAAATAAAAGTTCCACCAACCAAATAAATAACATATCGTATTTATTGAATGACACGTGCCTGGGAAAAGGTTCAGGGATGGGGTTAGTTTTCAGAGCAGCTGTACTAGGTGTTTAAGTAATAATAATGATTCTAAATGTGCCAATCATATTTTGAAAACAAATCAATCTTTTGGCATAAATAAAAGTTTAAAAAAACGTACGAATATGCAACTGGTGTGCAATTAGATAAATTATAAATATAAATTATTTTTCAAATAAATGAATTTAAAAATATACTTAGTATTCACCACTTTATAACAATACATGGATATCTACATGTTTCGAAAGCGATGCTTTCATCATCAGGAATATATGAATACTTAATTATTAATACTTGTGAATAGTAAGTATATTTTTTAATTCGTTTATTAATAATGACGTCACAAAGTGAATACCAATCGTTTGAAGAAATTATAAAATATTTATATTCACATGTTTGATTATTTACTTACCTACTTTAATCAATTTTTGTTTATGTTTATAATTTGTATATGGTGTTTTATAAATTATCATTTGTCTATACTTGAAATTATTATTTTTAGTATTACTCCTGATGAAAAAAGCATCGTTTTCGAAACATGTAGATATCTTTATATTAATAAAGTGGTGAATACAAAGTATATTATTTAAATACATTTATTTTTATAGATAAATTAAAAATTAGGAAAAGTGTTAATAGTCAATTAAATATTATTAATAATCAAATGTGATTATTATTTTATTTTTCATGCCTTGTTACTTTCTTGATTTTATTTAAATTAATATTAAAAATATATATTTTTTAATTTCTGATATAAATTTATTATTTAATATATTTTCGTCAAATTCATTATTTTTGTATATTGTTTATCCTGATGAAAGGTGAGAATACAGTGGTTTAAACAAAGTTATTTTTATTAATTTATTAATTATGACGCCATAAAGTGATTACGTATCTTTTGATGACAAAGTTATATTAGAGCTCATCACGCTTAACTCTGCAGTTTATGGAATTACTAGTGAATATTTTGTAGAACAAAAAAATGAATTTAAAATGGGTCACTTTTTCAATTAAGATAAAATCTCTTTGTGGCATTAAATGATAAAAAGTTGTAGGCGTAATTATTTTCACACTACCATTTTATTTTATATAATTATTGTTGCATTAATAACTACTCAATTGTTTACCTTAACTCATCACAATTGTTTATTTATATATATTTTTTATTTTTTTTAGTATACTTTGTATCCGGATGAAGAAACCATTGGTTTCGAAACATGATGGTGTTTAAATAGGAGTTCCTATAAAATAACAAAACAATTTAATTAAAATAATTTTCCGTTAGTTTATTTTTTGACGGCCTTTAAATATAACTGTGTCAAACTGTAGGACATGAAAAGTAATATTAGTTTATACTTGTTATCAACGATAAATTTACTTAAATCTTGCTAATATACAAGCCGTACAGTTTATTTGGAATTTTATTTTAATTTTTTGATGATTGTATCTTTGTTGCTCATTTTATTTTGAGTTTATTAACATCTTGTGATAATTTTCATTAAAAACTCTCACGAGAAAAAAGATTATTCCTGCCATTGAATTAAAATTTCGGGACCCTTATATCGGACCACTTCTCCAAACCACTTCACTATCGATTCAATCTTTAGACCTGCAGTGAAATGCCAAAACCCGTATTTAAAAAAATATTTAATTATTATCAATGTTTCAAGATTCTTTTGCTAATGGAAATCGTCTTTATTTATTGGAAATGAGCATGTTAGTAACACTAAATCGCCATTGGAATGCATGGATAAATTTTATTCCCTCCGTATTGCAGACTGTTGTCTTTTTATATGTTTTTCTTAAGCTATAATGTTGTCAAAGAAAACAAGAAGCCAGCAAAGTCGTAACAATGCTTTTGTACTGTAGAAATAAAGATTCAGTTAAACATGGAATTAATTGAAGAAGAACTACAAAATATTGAATGCAGTGGAAATGAGACTCCTGAAACGCGGGTAGGTGTGATAAAACAGCGTTCCTACCTACATCCGTGTGACCAAATTAGGAAAGACGAGATCCGTAAATAATGCATTGCTAAAGTAAGCGTTGTGAACAAGGCCAGTATAAAGAGGGAAGTTATGATAATTTGGACACACGGAATGAATGGACGGGTAAGTAAGCTTCAGGAGGATGTATGCAACAAATAAGTCGGAGTGGCCCCATGAGAAAATGCGCGGTTAAGGAAGTCAACTATATGCTTTACCCAGTTCAACATAAAGTCGGGATAATAGAAAAGTATGTACAGGTAATATGACTGGGAATTAAAAAAAATACGAGTACCACGATAAAAGCAAGAACATAAGTCTGTTTAGTTTATTTAACGTGTTTATGGGACATAATATTAAATTGCACAGCGCAGAATGATTTGTAGGTTCTTCATCAATGTGGATAAAATAATGAATAAGTACGAGTAGATACAGTTTTCAAGGCTGTATGATATTATTATAAGTAAATACCTACAATCTCTGAATACCGTGATATAAATAAAATGAGCAACAAAGATTGGTAGGTACGTATGTGGGTGCCTACTCCTAGATAAAACACATTATAATAATTTATCGGTTAAGTCAGCAAATTATTCGCTGAATCTACCATCTGATCATAATATTTGTGCTCAGCAAAAGTTTGAGAGCTTCCCATAAAATCCGCGCAGCTTTGCGAAAGCTCTGTTTGTACAGGCTCTGCCGCGGCGTGCGCGCAGTCAGCAGCGGGAGGGGGAGGGAGGAGGGTGGATCAATAAAGCTATCCCCGCCATCCGATTGATCCGGGGGCGTGGCTCGCCTGGCCGCACAGCCTTCCCACTGCCTTCCCACTGCCTTCCTACAGCCTTCCCACTGCCTTCTCACTGCCTTCCACTCCCTTCAAAGCCTCCTACCCCTCACGCCCGACATAGACACAGACAGGTGCGTTGCCACAAACCTTGGCCCTATAACTTTTCGATTAACCTGAAACATTGAAGGCTGCGCCGAGCGTGGTTATGATAATAATAATTTCAAAGACGACCCCTGTATTTTGTAAGGCTTCGACTTTATGTGTGAGAATCACGAACGTATTCGAGTATTGATGTTGGTCTTGTCGTGTGTTATTGTAATCAGGAAAAATGTAATATTAGGTTGATCATAAAAACTCCTATCAAAAATTATAAGAAATATCTTATCAAAGTTAATTCACGTCTTCCATCACATAAATCAAATTTCAATTTAAGGTCAATCTGAAATATTTCCGAAATAAAATTATTGCTTGACACGAACCACTATTTTTATAAATAACTAACCGATGTGTACCCGGCGTTGCTCGGGATATATATATTTTAATGAAGTTATGAAGTTGTGAATTCTTGCTTGTCGTTTGGGTGCTATAATTGATTTGACAGCGAAAGTCATGCCTTGTGACGACTATTACTATCTCTCAACAAAGAAACATCTATTTAAAATGTTATTTCCATCCAATTTTTTCAAAATATATCTGTATAATAAAGTTCTTAATTAGGTATCTACTTGTGTTTTCCATTTTGAAAATATTCTAACCAAACAAACCTTCTTCTTTTGAATATGCAATCTGTGGCTAACCAGAGTGGAATATCTATGGACTAACCTCAATACAACATGGTGGATTCAATATTTCTCATACTAATTTAAAAACGTTATCAACAGTTTTTTATATTGGATTTCATTCAAACTACTCTATAAACCTACCCGGCACTAATAAGAACAAACTGTACTATTTTTAGCGAATCCGGTCTAGTTTTTTTTTTTAGAAAATTGTGGGCAAACAAATAGACAAACATTCATTTTAATACGTATAGATAGATATTTTCTTTCCCTCCAAACTTTTTGGCTAATACTTTAGCTTTCCCGTGACTGTAGGTGCTTATAATCAAGTGAAATATGGATATTTAACGTAATATTAGTACCTTAACGTAAAATCAGAAATCTTTTTATTTCTATGAAACTGCAAACAATCTGCGTTTCTATGTTAAATTTCTCGGCTAATCAATATAATTATTTTACACTGCATGCTGAGGAGTTTTGATTTAAATAGTTAATTGTTCAAAAAATAAGAAGACGCAATGTGGTTTGTTCCTCCCTTTAAACAGATTTTTTTCATTCGTCTTCATTGAAAGATTTCGACGGATCCACAATCTGGGTGAAAGCAGGTTTAAAGCTAAAACAAATATATTTTTTTGTCAGTTGGTGGATGCCTAAGGCGCCAACATGTATTTTCCAAGCTCTGGTAATGGGTGAAAGTGATCCTAAAGAAATGCCTCGTCACCAAATCTTTCAACACATCACCATCGTCACATTAAAAGCCATTATTTTTATAACGGTCCATTAAAGTCAGCTGAGAAGTTTACAATATCCCCTACGTTCCCTGCCTCACTAACCTACACACAGTGTTATAGCATCGATCGCAATGAAGCTTAAGTACTGGGACTCTATAAAAAAGCCATTAAAATATTTAATATCACCATTAAAATAAACGGTCAGTACTACCTATCGGCAATAAGTCGCTCGATAAAGGTAACAATTCAAATATTAAAACAATGGCATGGCCAAAGATAGCCTCGCTCAAGCGGCGATGTTTGCATTTCCTTGTTTTCATAATGACCCGTGCAATATTAAACCTTTACCGGGAAAAGCTCCAAAGGGAGTGTGTTATCCGAATTCATGAAGGTATTGTGAAATTTATTTCAAATAAAGTGAAACCTTGGAGCAAGTGGATGGACTTTCTGTACATAGGAAACATGTTCACAAGATAAAATAGGACAGATATCGAAATGAAAGTGAAAATAAAAATTGTCATCAACGGACGCGAGGCTACCAGTCCACGATGTGATTCTGATACGACTACTGATGTACTGTAGTGAGGCATGGAATTGAAGGAGGTAGAAAAAGGAGAGGGACACTTAGATGATGCGGGCATGAGAAAGGGGTGTCGGGGAATTAGTATAATATTATATTCATATGATCAATCAAATCAAGTATTTGAGTCTGGTGATGCGCCGAGTCGGTAATAGAAGTTTACAAATATGATGATGAAATAATGTAGATTATTTAAGGAGCTGTAAGCGAAGCCAGCAGTTTGCAATGGAATGCTGATACCGACTCTGATGTATGGCAGTGAGGCATGGAACTGGTAGAGGAAGGATGAAAGTAGACTGAATTCTCTAGAAATGAGATCTCTATGGTAAATGTGTGATAGAACCATGTATGATGGAATTTTAAAATTGGCAAAGAATGCAAGGCTGGTGTAAGCGTAATGAGTAAGATTATGAAAAGGACGCTTAGATGGTTTGGGCATTTAAAGCGAATAAACGAAGGAAGGGGTGAAAGGGGAAAATATGACGCGATTGCGAATGAAAGGAGAAGCGGGGGTTCCCGAGAAAAACATGGCACGATCAAATGAATCAAATAATTTGGTCGTCCATGTCAGAAGTCAGGATAACAGAAGAGAATGTATTGGAGATATATGAATGTGAATGAAGCAAGAAGTGTATGCCAAGATTGAGTTGTTTGGCAGTCCGTCCTCTCTGCCTACCCTTGCGGAGAAATGGCATGCTGGTTGGTTAGTTCGTTAGTTACGAAAGGAGTATGCGCATGGAAGGAGTTGGATGTTCCTTCCACTCTGCAAATCTCTCCAAAAAATACTAAGGTTTTAACATATGTAGTTAGATTGTTTAGATTAATGGTATCACTTGAATTGAAGAGGTTACCAAGGTACTATTTACAAGGTACTAGGTTACAAGGTATACAAGGTACAAGGTATCATTTCATGTTTTAATTAACATTTTCACCGGGGCAGTTTCGATAAAACACGGTTTATTGTGCGTAATCGTGTATTACTCGTACATTAAATTAACAAAAACCACACAAGAAAATCATCTTGAAAAGCTAATATTTAAGGTTGGATGTAAAAAGCTGCTGAATTGATTGAAGACTTTTCGTATCATAAAATGGGATATAAATTTTCTTTAAAATATTGGCAAGTTGTTAACTAAATTACTTTAAGCGCTTGAAGATCTAAAAACCATTGCACGGGGAATACGTCAACATCGTAGGTAAGCGAAATCCCAATCGTTAACAGCCCATCTCCAGTATTTTTACGAAACCATCAGCAGCAAAATGCAGCTCTAAAACTTTATTTAACGACGCCATATAAGAAAATCCTTTGATTTTGCTATCTTAAGTTTAAACTTTACTACGCTTTTTGATACGGTCCAATAGTCTGATCAACATTTTTATCATTTTCGATCAATTGCACTTAAAAACCATAGAAATATATTTGCTAAGTAAACGCTTTATAAAAATATTTAAAAAAAAACATGTTTTCAAGAGAAAATGGATAAAAATACAATCTTATTTATGAAAATTTGATCAAATAAATATTTAAAATCATTCTAAATTAAACATGAAACCGAAAAAAACCGGTGTTCGGGAAGAACTTTGTAATCATCGTAAAGATAGGAGATATGGTATTTAAAATAGAGGATAATCTTGAATTTGAGATATGATATTGATGAAGATGGCGTAAATTGAATGATTAAATATTACAGTGAGATTTATTTTAAACTTGGATAAGTTATTAAAAATAAATTAAATGTTTAAAAGCTTACCAAAGAGACTCAATTCAATGACTGAATAATTCACATGTATTTTAAAAAATATATCGAAAACAAACATGTATTTGAGATTTCACTAAAAATTATGCAAATAAATTATTATATTTTCTTAAAGAAAGTTTCACGTATTATTAGAATAAAATTATTCCATCTTTACTTGAAAACATAACTGATTCTACATTTCACAACAGAAATCATTGAAATAAACTAAAAATGCCAAAAACAAATCACAGTTTTTTTTAAATCGTGCAACACAAACGAACAACATTAACAGAATGGCTCGGATAAAGCTTAACAATGTTCAATTGTTACCCTATCTCACATTCCTAATTCCTACCCTTATGTATTGTGAATTCCAGCATTAAAATAGGTACATAGGAGCGGTACAGGGGTAGTTGCAAGCAGTCCATATTTGCAATGGAAGCCAAACCCTCCCCTCTAATTAAATTTACGAAGGGTAGCGGGGCGATTTATTTGGATCAACCGGACATCTGTGAAAACTTCAACGGATATGCGGGTAAGATGAACCTTTCTATAGACATTTGAAATATATAACTTCTTACAAAATTTTACATTTTGTCTCTCTGAAATCGTTCATGTACCTCTCGCAGTAGATGAAACATTATTACTGGTACCCAAATACGAGTATTTATTTTCCGTGAACTCTGTTTTTAAAAAAGATCATTACTTTTATTTCGAACTAGCTGATGTGTACCCGGCCTTGCTTGGGATTTTTTTTTTCTTGTCGTTTAGGTTCCATAATTATTTTGACAGCGAAAGTAATGCCTTGTGATGACAATTACTATCTCTAAACAAAGAAACAATGAAACGTTCATTTGAAAATTTTTCTTTTATTTCAAAAAAATTATTTTTCAAAACATATTTACATAAAAAGTTCTTAGTAGGTACCTACTTGGGTTTTCAATTTTGAAAATATTCTACCCAAAGAAACCTTCTTCTTTTTAATATCTACTGTGGCTAACCAGAGTGGTATATCTATGGGCTAACCTCAATACACCATAGCGCTTTCAATGTTTCTCATACTAATTTATGTGTTTATTATTAAACTGTGGTATTTTCAGCGAAACGGGTTGAGTAATTTTCGAAAAAATCAAGATCAGACAGACGAACTTAAATTTTTGTACATGGCGATTTTTTCATTCACCCATCGTTTTTTCATGCTAATGCTCTTATTCTTTATAAAATTTAAACATAAGCCAGTAGTTTTTTTAGCTTCTTTAATATCTAATTATTGTGAGTTCATAAATAAGACATTATTTTAGGTTCCCAATAAATTGGTATTCGGAAGCCTTTTTCCATAATAGGTAGATCACATATGATCTGATAGGCAAGAATTTATTAACAACAGAAAAAATAATTATAAATTCCGACTAGCCCTCTATAAGAACGTTTCCACGGTTCACTTTTTTCCGATCATCTCCTTGCCATTTCTCAACGATCGTTCCTTTGAGGGGTGGTTATCGAATGACCAGACCTCCTGGATCAAGTTTAGGGTAAATGTTTTCGGTCCTTCGCCCGAGCAGACTGCTGGCGGAGGGAGGAAGAATGGGGCGGACAGGGCTCGCTGTAATTGCCAAAGGGTTGGGATCGTAAAAGTAATTGAACCTGAAATATACCAGGCTCGGAGCGTACCTCCACAATGAGAGCTTTAAGCTTTATCCTGGAGAACTTAAAAGATTTCGCTGCTGAAGATATTTAACGAGATGGACTTGAACACTTAGGCACCAACTTGAACTCGAAGATGATGCTAATTTAAATATTTAAGAAAAAAAAAAAAAATGCTTCTAGCAAACATAGCTTTTAAATATTGAAATGAATTGTTTGTTAGCGGGTATACACATGGAATAAATTGTTAATCCAGTTATTGTTAATTGTTGACTTAAAATAACAAATTTATATTAAGTGTAATATTTCATATTAAGTGCTAAAAACGGGTTTTTTTTTCTTCTAAAATATTTGATTTAGCGCCATCTGTGAGCGCTTATGACGTTTCGTTTAACCTTAAAGGTCAAATTCAATTCAGATTTGTGTAGGGTCGAACCTTTAATAATATATTGAACATAGCTTACCTCTTTTGTGTGCAGACAGTAATATTCATGAACATGTACGTAAGTTACGTTCATGAATTGTATGTTTGTGAGCTACGTAAGTTTTCGTTCATGAATTGTATGCAAGCTGCAATTTATCATTATCCATAAAAGCATTTCGTCACTGTTGTGACTCAACCGTATTCACAAAAACATGTTTTTTTTCACGGGATTAAGTAAACTGTCTGTTTTCCATATTTTTAAGACGTTTTTAATTTAATTAATACTTTACATATTTAAGTATAATTTGAATAGTTAAAAAGGTTAAAAATAATTATAAACAAGTTTTTTACATCTCCCGAGAAAGCAGATACAAGCTTGTGTCAGAATTGTGATGATTTGTGGTCCCCTGGCCAAAGATATTTCTTTTAATAAATATTATTCTTCCCAATTATATTTTATTTATTTTTGGGAAAATTTACAGCAAATCCTTAATTTGCATATATAAAAAACAAAAACAAAAAAAATCATGCCAATTATAAATTTTCAACTGCTGATAATAAATACTATGAGTAAAGTGTGAGAATATACAGTTTTACATCAGTTAGCTTAAACATTTTGACAGTCGGGGGAGGGGAGGGTGGAGCGGAACATAGGAGCGGGATAAAGGTACAAAGGACTAGAGTAGATGGAAAGGTGGTTTAAGTTATCTAGTTCGAGACCGGTCGTCTAATTGATTTTAATTTAATATCACGTATAGTTCAAAATGTCCATGTGGTAATAATTTAACTTGAATGAGTATTTAGATCTGTAGATAAAAGAGTTTTGTTTGAAATTGGTTTTTCGATGAGGGATATTAAAAGTAAGAATGTACCTACCAACGAGTATATGTGATTACTATAGATAATGAAACAGTGTATTTTGAATCGAATACCTCTGGAGTAGAGACAAACTAATTCTCCTCTCAAAGAGATTCAGATAATGTGGTTGAAAAAAAAAACCTTCCCAACATCCCAGACAAACTCCCGTGGTCAATGATCCATAAAAATGGAAAGTAAGAATCATGAATATTTATGACCGCGACAATACAGCCGCAATTCTAGTCACTAGTTGCGCAAACAATGGTCACCCGATTTAACTAACAATAGGCTGAAGGCTTAAAGTTGTTCTTGAAGTCAACTAAATATAAGTAAAACCCTCACAAAAAGGCATAATGTATTAACGATGATACTCTAATACGAGAAAATAAGCTTTACATCCTTTCCCCACGTGGGCCAACCTTATATGACGTTGCTTTGGGGAGAGAATCATACCAATGAAACTCAAAGTAATATTTAAAAAAAAAAAACTTCGGACATGGCATTACTCACTTTCAGTTAAACTGCTATTATGCAAATGAAATTTACGATTATTATTGCGGCTGGTTGTATTGATTCTATGGCGGAGCCTTACTTTGTCACGTCAAGCATAGAACCCTTTTCTGAAGAATTTAAAATTCTTACGTAATCAAAGAGTTGCGAACCTCAAATTCCCTTTACCTATTTAAATTTTAGTTTTAAACCGGCCTGCATTGAAAGCGTATCGTATGTTTGAAAATGTGTGCACCTATGCAAAATTAAACAGCCAATGTTGTTCTGTGTTATTTTGATATGAAAGTGCAATAAATATAGAGACCACCACCGCGCTTAAAAAACGTGTTAACGGCCCAATAACACTTCCGTGTGAATAAAGCTACAAGCAATAATCTACCTTTGTGTGCTTTTAAAGGCCAATAAAACGGTTAAACATTTAACTTCTAATAACATCTTTACATTCACAATCAATCTTAATTATTCAGGACTTGCGCGTGAGGGCCTATAAAGTTTTTTGTAGACCGAAAAGCATAAACGGACCTATTAAGAATTGAAACATCCAATAAAAATACGGTACAATCGTTTCCACTGATTTAAATGATATCGTTAACTTACTAGCATTTGATACTTACTGCACTATTTTTATATCGGCAGGTAACCATTTACGAACGCTTGTAATTTGTTTTCAACTATAATGTCGTCAAATTATGTGTGTTATTAATAATAAATTTACAACTAAATTCCGTATTTTATTGCCTTTTGATTTAATACGTTCATTCATGGTTGTTCATTCATTTATTTATTACGTGCAAGCTTGAAAAAAAGTATACATTGAGATGGATTGAATGATTGGGAAAACTAGGCTAAAAACTGTGCACATCGGAATCTCAGCCTACGAAGAATAAACTCCTCATATAAAATTGTACTGCAAAGTTATATAGTACATATTCTACGCGCCTACGTAATGACTACGCCTAAGAAGCAGATATTAAGTGAAAAGTAGAAAACGTAATCAAAAGAACGTAGAGGCTTCAAATCAACGCTGTGAAATGATTGGAAACTCGAGAAGATCAGGTTTGATAACACTTTTTTTTTAAATATTGTACTACACAAGAGTTCCACCAGCCGCGAAAGAGTGGAACTCTGGTATCCGCATTTGGGATATATTGTGAGGAAGTAGTAGAGAGGAATAATATTACGTGAAAAGGGATGTTTCTGGCTATTCAGAACGGTGCCGTGATAATTTAACATTCTCATGAAACATCAGACTGATTAAAAGGGATATGAAGTCATTAAAACAAAGAAGAAAAAAGACCAGACTAAAAACCTTATCTAACCTAACCTAATTGACATATTTTTTTAATTCATTTTTATTAATTAGGTTAGATTAGATTAGGTTGTCGAGCTGTTTTTTTTGTACTGTTACTGACTTTATATCACTTTTAAAAGTGTGCCTATTTATACGTGTGTTGATTTATCCGATCATCATTCAAAACTAGTCACAAAATACAGGGAGACCGATTCCAAGAAATATTTCGAATCTGAATTGTGATCTCTCATCAATAATAATAATAAATAATCAATTTTTTTGAGCGCTATTTAGTTACTAAAATCACATCAAGGTCGCTTTACATCTTGTTAAAGTTTGTAACCCCGTTTAAAACGACTTGTTTTTATAATTTTCTTAAAGGTTTCGAAATTACTTTCTGACCTTAAAAAAAAATAGACGGTCTATATGTGGGCTCAGTACATTGAAAGCTCTGTCCTCAAATTTAGTAGCATTCGACTGTTTGAGCTGTTCGACGTATCAGACTTGGCTGAGTTGAGAGTTAGTTGTCCCTCACGCAGAGATCAGTCAAGTATTATGGTGCCCGCCCGTTTAGTGTCATGTACGAATACCATAAGACAAAATTTTAAACTGAACTCTTTCTCTGACTCGCGTAAAAGAGGAGTGATGTGACAGTATTTCTTGGCACCGCGTATTAGACGAGCTGCTGTGTTGAACACTTCTTGCAGTTTGTTCAAATGTACATTCGGCAGCCCAGCATACAAAGTGTTGCAGTTGTCTAATCTGGAGGCTACTAGAGCATTTACTAAAGGCTTAACAGAATCTGTTGGGAGACTTCTTATTATGGGTTTCAATCGTCTTAGAAAACACTAGACTTTATCGAATTGCCCAATTGAGTATTCATTGAAACATATTTTGGTGTAAGTAAACACGAAAAAAAAGAATAATATCCACTCCCGAGACTTTTATTGGACTATTGTCAATTCATCAGGATGCTGGGAGAAGTTATTTTCCACCCTGTAACTAGGCGCAATTTACAGTGTTTTAAATTTTGTAGGTATGCGAATTTGGTCAGATAAAAGTCTTATGTAGTTAGATGTCCCTGCACAAAAACTCCTTAGCCAAAAAGCTTACAACTCTACCACTGATATCATCAAGGTTGTCATTTAGAAGCATCTACTTTATCAATTTGCATGTTTATACAGTAAAGTCAATAACGATTTTAGTCTACACGCATATATCATTGAATGATTATAAAAGATACTTTATTACAGCGATAGTCAATCAATTATTTCTGGTTTCCACATTTTATTTTAGTACTCATAATCAAGTGCCCATAAATTATTTGCTTTTACTTTGTATGCAGGATATTGAACTATTATTTGTCATATAAATTTAGGTGTTTATTCATTTTCCATCACACGTAAATCTACAACGGAGCGAAAGGGAAATATTAAGACATACATTTATGTTAACCTATGTTAACTAAATGTGACCTATGGGAACCATATATGGGGGATCTATAGAAGAGAGGAATGCTTAATGATTTTCACAAACATGTAATTTTCCGTTTAACCTACTTTTCAACACAAATTACGTTTCTCCAATAGCTTAATAGTTTTTATTTTTAAAGGCACCAGTTTAAGTTATTTATTAAATTACTTTACATTAAAGTGGTTGATATCCGCTATAATAATCATATAATTCAGAGGTTAATATATACTCTTGATAGTGGCGTTACTCCATAAAGGCTGAAAAGCTGTGCTTACCCTAAGAAAAACGAGTAATGTAATAGATATGTTTTTATTATATATATTGTAACTTAACCTTAACTGTAAATTTAGCATAAGGTTTTGAATAACAAGCTCCCGTTAGACAAACTACTAAAAAGTAGTTTATCAGGACTTTTAGCCCTATATTTTGTAAAAAATAAATATAAAAAAAATATATAATAAATTGAAAGAATAAGACTAATTCTCAAAGCGTATTTTATTTATTTCCGTAAATTTGGTAAGGAACTTGTATGCTCATTTATTCAGTTAGCACAAAAATCAACGAAAGATAATAATAAAAGGGGTCATTTTCAAATATTCAAAGCACAATTCATATCCAAAATTAAAGTTCATAAAGCAATGCACGCCACTGGCTGTTGAAAGTTAAAACCAATTATCTCTTCGTTTCGACCGGTACATTAAAAAAATAGCGATTTTTGTTTTTTTCAATTCCTTTATACCGATTAAAACTATAGAACGATTAGCTCTGGGGTTATAAAATTTCCCAATTTTTTCAACCTTTCATAATATATCAAGGATAAAGCAACATTGTAACTATTTTTTTTATACGAATACCGCAAAAGAGTTGCAACTTCTCCCAACCGTCTGGAGTTAGTGAGACTATGGCATCTCCAATTGGGAAATGTTGTGAGGCTGAAGGTATTGGGGAGGGGAAGGAGAGGGGTAGGAAGAAGGTTGGGAAATACCTGTCTATTCAGATCTGGTCACCAAACACGTCTAAAAGCCATTTCAAGCAACATTTCAATTCTGAATGGTGTCTTTTACCAGGGCGATACTGAGAGTATCTTCCACTGTGGAATGTTCGCGAACATGCTACATATTATGTTTAAATTAATTAATTGTGGAACACCACAAATCAATTAAATAAAATATACTTGCTCACGCCGGGATTTGAACCCGCGACCTTCGGATTTGTACTCGAGAGCCTTACCCCTCGACCATGGAGGTCGTTTAACTGCATTTCATCTTGAGCTATAAACCTTTGAAATACCTTACTAAACTTCTCATTAAATAAAGCAACATGTATTTTATTCCATGTTTTTCAATTATTAAATTTGAAGCAAATTTCAAAATTAGTTTAAAAAAATGCGCGAAGCCGGTAGTAACTACAAACTTAAAAAAAAAACAGTATTTTTCAAATCAGTAAAAACATAATATAACTGTTTTTTTATTAGGATAATATTTACTACATCCTTTGGTGAAGAATTACTGTAACGCACTACATATGTTTGCGCTCTATTTGGGAAAATTACAACCTCTATTCATGCAGATTTCATCGATAGACGTTTGTAATAATCGATTGCATCTTATTACGCTGTCTGACAGAAGAATTATTTCAAACATATTTCTATTATATAGAATCATAACCATCTAATTGACAGCCCCACCATCGTCGGCGCTATTAAATTAAATGTACCGATGAGCAACACAATGAAAATTGTAACATTTTTCTGTAAGTCACACTCACTGACCAATAGAATGCATGGTCCTGGTCACAAGTTTTCCAGGTATTGTTGATATATTTATTGAATCCATTTATAAAGTAAAACGTCATCTAAACCAAAACTTTGATGAATCTTACAATTGATTATTGTAGCTTGGATAATGTAGCGTTAACGATTTGTTTTGGTGTTCTATTTTATGATACTGTTAAAGGTTTAAAAAAAAAATTATGAACTTATAATTTTTGGTAGCTCATTACATTCTCTTCTAAAAATCCACGTAAAAGCCCGGATGGGTGTATAATCAAATAAATAAATAAATAGATTCTTGATGAATCTCGTGCTGGCCAGGTAGTAAAGCAAGTCAAATATGAGTTTTGAAGTAGAAACATTTTCAAAAAATAAATTTCTTAGAAAGTCCTCCATGACATGTCGCACTGTCGTTGCATTGGTTATATCTGTTTATTTGGATATTTCGTTATCACGCGTGCAACGACACGACCCGTTCACAAGATGGCCGCCGCGTTATCGTGACACGGTGCATTAAAATTTCCGCAACACAATAATGTTATACATGATTTTCCTAGGTTTTTCTCTCATTTCGCACGTTTTGTTACGGATCGTGATTAGCACTATCGGATAGGTTTCCCTCGCGGCTAACGCTGAGTGACCTGATTGATACGTGGTGATTGGTGATAGCCGTGCCACGCTAAACAATCCTTTTGTAAGGAAAACCAATAAAACTTATTGAAATAATACGAAAAATCTATGCGCTAGTTATTCAAATTTTCTGATAGTTATTTTGAATTGTGGATACCAATATATGATGTAAATAATACCATTGAATAAAATAATATTAACATAACCTAAATGAAAGATGAAACTTATTGGCAGCTATTTTTATGATGTTTACAAAATCCTTTACGAACACAATTGCAAACTAAACAGTGTCTCGGATTAATATCCCATTTTTTATTTATATATTGAATTTGAGATATGATATCGATGAAGATGACATAAATTGAACTGATCTCATTAGCTAAGTTGGTTAAGTGGTTGCCTTGGATAGGCAGAGGTCCTGGGTTCGAGTCCCAGATGCGACTGAAATCTTTTTATTTTCTGTTGTTTTTTCCAGTTTCCTCTTTCATTTAGGTTATGTGAATATTATTTTCTTCATTGATTAAATAGTGCAATTAGGTTTTTAAACCTAAATAAAAATAATTAATAATTAAACATTAAATAATAGCAAGTTCTCAATCGAATAAAAATAAAATTCCAATCAAATCGAGTGACCGGTACGTTGAAATTTTTCTTAAACCTACAGTCACTTGGTTTCACCAATGTGACTGAAAATTGGCCTCAACACTGTTCAAATGCACAAATACCCTCTTCCCAACGAAATTCTCGATCAAGTTTGCGTTCAATTTAGGATATCGATTTTTGTGGATTAACTTC
Organism: Halesus radiatus; assembly: GCA_022606495.2. NCBI lineage: Eukaryota > Metazoa > Arthropoda > Insecta > Trichoptera > Limnephilidae > Halesus > Halesus radiatus. The sequence continues at coordinate 74,782 of JAHDVE020006373.1, forward strand.
CCCTCGACAGAGAACTAGTTATAAAAAGCGTTAACAGGGTGAACAAATGTTAATGAAATTGGTTCGCAATGTATTTATCCCGATTTAAAGATTAAATAACAAAGATTTATTTCCATTTGCGAATGTGATTTTTTTTTTGTGTATTTTAAATTAAACTGAAGAGAACCTAACCTACTTCACTTATTGTAAACAACGTTTTGTCTTATTTTTCATGAAAGATAAACCTCAAATTTACGTCTATGAAAGTGGGCGGGCACTATTTTATAATCTACAAAAGTGGGCGGCACCACCACAGACAATTTAGGATTGTCTGTGGTGGTGAAGACTTGGAAACAGGTAAACAGAGCGAATACTCAAAAAAGCACGACTGTATTTGAATTCTCTTAAAATAAAGAATATGAAAACTGCTTTAATAAATTAACGATATTTTTTCCCGTTCAAAAAATAAATATCCAGTCAAAATTTTCTGTGGAATGGGATTAAGAAATGCTTCGCAAAGTCATCCGGCAAGGATTTTTTTCCATAGGTTGATTAGTACATCGCTCTGTTTTAATTTCTGAAAGTCTATTAGGTACTAACTTATCACTTTTCCTATTTGTTCACTACTTATCAACCTAAATAATGATTCAGTATGAAATAATATCGCTTTATGAAAACGATTCAATGAATAAAATCAAAATGTAATACAATCGTTCCTTCTTAATCATTAGGGGAAATTCGATCACAAAGTTATTATTTTAAATTGGAAAATTTTGTAACTATTTTGTAAAACACGATAAAGGAAAACAATTTAGAAAAAATAATGAGTTTTCCTTTATAAACAAATGTAATGGTAATTCCAGTTAGTTTGTAAGTAGGTACCCACTAACTGTTTTTTTTTAAGTTTTTTTTTTAAATATTTAATACTTAGACAGATATCTATCATAATGAGACTGCTGGCGGAGTATTTTAAAATTCGGTAATCGTTAGGTGCCCAGTCACAAAAATTTATATAAAATTGCTTGTATATTTCACAAATTAAAACAGGTTAACAACATTAAATCCCCGAAAGAACAACTATGTTTTTGAACTTTTTCAGACAGTGAAATCAGTCCACGAAGAAGTTGAATTATATAAATAAATAATTTTAACAATTAGATCTGAGATATTCGCCGTTTTTTTTTACTAAGTTAAGCAAATGTATATGGACAAATAATCTACTGGAGGCTCCATAACATCAAACATACATCCGCTTCTCGTCAAAACCGGAATGCGTAGACCCCAAAACTAGAAATACATTCGCTCAATAATTATGGTTTGTCGTTCCTAAAACATAGAAATAAGTTCCGATGTCCAGTCAAATAACAATTTTTCTCTTTTTACTATCTGTTTTCAACATTAGATATTTGAAAGGGGACGAGCTTTTTTTAAAAATTACATGAGTTCATTACACTTATTTTTCCATTTTCTTACCAATGGTACCCCCTTCAAGGTGGGTACCATGATTGACCTGCACTATTAATTTTGAAAAAAAAAAATCTTATATAATATAATATACGAGTATTATACGTAGGAAGTCACATATTTTTATATTGCTTTTTTAAGGTGATTTAATTTTTTTTTATATTCTGTAAAACACCTGTTTTCATCTCGTTACACGTATCTTCAGATTTATTTTTATTGTGATTTACATATTTTATTTTTACATATAGGTATTGCATTGTATGACATATTTACGATTACCATTACGTGATACGGGCAAAAACCCAGTATTAAATTGTGGTCGAGAGAACGCAAATAAAATGTAACATGTAAAAAAGGTCAATAAAAAATAATGTTATAGGTATACAGAAAATAAACAGTCCACTGACCACTGCGTAAGTTACTAAATTTTATTTTAAATATGACGTAAAAGTATTTCTGTTAATTTACAAAATATTGTTACCCACTACTACTGCAATTAGCTTGTCAAGAGGGTGTGCAAGTATTTAGACTGCCTACAGACTATCTTTTTTTATTTGTAGGTACTGACTGAAGCCACCGCGTCGAAAAGCTCGGCTATTTGACAGTAATTTTCTTTATTCAAGCCTATTGTTCGATCCTTTCCGACATATTTTCTAAAACGGTGGGATATTTAAATATATACGTAGGCTCTATTATCAAAATTTTGCAAAAAATTACACTGAACATAATTTGGAAACGTAACTATGTCGTGATCTACTTTCTGATCACATTGTAGAACTTTTGAAATTTTCTGTTCAAATTCTAGTAAACCATAAAGATATTTTGGTTTTTCACAAAAACACCTGGAAGGTGTAGTTCGTAAAAATACAGGCGCCAAGAGCACTCGCAATAAATTCACTCTACTTGCTCGTTGATACCCATAATAAACCAGAAATCCAGATTTATGGACCTTGATTTCCTAAGTGCAGGCGAATATAAAGAACAGCAACAATGTAGGTAACAAGATTCCATTCCGTGAGACCTTTTTATTTATTTATTACAAAAAATTACGTATTTTTATCATAAATCATGATTGTTTTACTTCATACTGTTCTATTTTCCACAAGTTGAACTCCAGTGGCTCCTGGTTATGGGAGGAATATTTACATACATAATAAAAACAATGCTTAATGGGAGATGTATTGTAAGCAATGTCAATATTTCCACGTAGTTACACACACGACAGACACAGTACCTACACCTTATCAATATATAATACTCGTAATGGCAATTTTTCGAAATGCACTAATGTATCAAGAGGTTAGATCGTTCCAAGATCCTGTTAGAACAAAAATGTTTTGATAATAAATCGAAATATTATTTTAAAATAATACTAATTCCTTAGTTTCATATTGCTATGATTGCTACAAAGAAAACGTGAGTTAAAACATTAGTTTAGACTTTAGTAAATTTAGAAATCAGAATTTTATTCAGCTTTCAAGGAAAAAGCAGGCTAGACTCAACTTTTATTAAATTTACCTACAAAGATTGATAGGGTGAAATATAATGATCATATTTTTATGCTTATTATTCAAAATATTTAAAAGAATAAAACTCTATATTATTGGGTAGGGCATGAGAAGAAACTGAGATATTCCCTACCACACAAAATGGACTGGGTACTTAGCGCGGCCCACCTACTCAGCTACGTAATTAAAATCACCTCAGGTTGAGATATTAAGTCTTAGATTGGGAGACATTTATTGAGACAACTGTAACAATTCAATAACAAAACAATAACTGGCAGGAATTCCTGTTACAAAAAAATGTTTTTTTTAAAATATCTTACCATTAGTAATAAATCACGCAGGTCAAGTTTCACAAAAATTTGAATGTTATAAGCTTGATATAGTTATCAAAAAGACATCAGTGTGTTCACAGCACATTGAAATGTCATCACTCAGAGTAGTCATAAATTTGTTTCAATTATTCATCGCTCACACGAGCGGGTAAACACCCCGACCGCACCGAGCAGGTCACATTCGGACAAACGCGGTGAAGAGTCACGACGTGGTTAACATTCACCACAAGCCCTCGAGGGCCTGAAGACGGGGCTATTGGGCGAGATGGCGACTCCATCACCCGGCCAGCGAGTAAGCAAGTCACAAGTCTTCGTGGCGATACCGCGAACAAACTGAAATATTCTCACTGACTTGATACTGAATTAAGACGTCGAACCGGACCGAGCACGCGGCCTGCCCGCGACCATGTTGAATATTAATAGTCATACAAACTTGTGGCGATTACTATAAGCGTGCATATTATATGAACGTGTGTACGTCGAACAATATATGCGAAGGTGTATTTATATATACTGGATTTGAGCCGAGGCCGGTACAGTCGGTCTGCATCTGTCTATGTCTATAGCACATCGTTTACACGAATGAATATTTACCTAATTACATACCGCGTTCTTTTAATTACTTTCCAGGAAGGCGGAGCTCCGGATTAACCGATTCAAAAATATAAAATAAGGTACTTATTACAAAACCTATTCATGACCGAAATGAAAGCTTACGTAATATTAATAGTGTAATACACAATAAAAGTGAGAAAAACAAGAGCTACAGAAAACGGCACATACATAATACATGAATGAAGCAATTGCTGAAATAGGAAAAAAATATACATTTCAGACAACATTCAAGTCAAAGCCTGAACAAGTTTTTGGTACAGTTCATGATTTTACACATACTAAATGATAACCTTCAAAGTTTATTGTAGTAAAGCTCGACAAAAGTGTTTTAGACTGGTACCAAATTTCGAAGCTCTGGCATTGAATAGTGGAGAATGGTACCCATAATTAGTAGTGTTGATTGAGCAAAAGAAATTCATTTTAGATTGAAAAAAGCAATTTATAATTAGCGATATTACAATTCATTTATAGATTCCGTTGTCATCTATTGAAGGCTTCTACAGGAATGATATAGGTAAACTCGTACATAAGGGTATTAGGTAAATATTCATTTGTATAAACGATGTGCTATAGACATAGACAGATGCAGACCGACTGTACCGGCCTCGGCTCAAATCCAGTATATACACCTTCGCATATATTCCTGTTTATGCGAGATAAAAATCCTGCTTTAGTCAGTGAAATTTTAAAAACACATCCTACTATTTTAGGGATAAATACTTCAAGTCTACCAAGTCTGGACTGAAAAAATCATAGTATGAGAATATTTCTTTAGGATAATAGTAATAATTTAAGGATTTCCGTAATTTAATTTTTACATATTAGAAAGCTGATATTTTTTATTATTAAACTTTATTCCATAGACGTACTACGTTTAAAATTCATTTACGTATTTACAGTTGACAGAAATTTTTTTTGCTATGTATCAAAATTTTTCCAGTTTTAAGATGTGGTAGTCATTTTACCAACATTAAGAAATTTTCATCAATAATTACATGAATGAAAATGAATTAATTTAAAAAAATTATATCTGAGCACCTCTAACGAATGGGCTTTCCACGATCGCGTGTATAAATACATACGTACTTCTTGGCATTTATTAACATGCCTACGTTTTTCAGACCCAGTCGAATGCTGGCATTTGTTCATGAATCCTGGTTAAAATAACCAACGGGGAACATTCCCCACCAGCCTGTCCCGCAGCCGAGGCACACAGATGCACGACTACTCGTATACCTAATCAGGCTGGATGAGATGCATTTGGACCACATGCAGGACCAATCAGATGGTACAAAGACCTTTGCTTCTCTTTTTATTTTGGTAGACGGGCTACTTGACTCGTATGAAGTGAATATTGTTGGAGGTTAATAGATTATTTTTTTGTTTTTAAAGTTTTATTCGCTATGTACTTTTGTTACTTGAATTTACATAGTTAATACCATAGAAATAAAAAAATAAAATATTTTTTCGCTATGGCATACTCAAAATCGGAAAACATCGAGATCCTGGAGGCTTTAATTATTCGAACCTATAAAGTAATTGAGATTTATAACAAAAAAAATTATATGTATATAAATTAATACCTTTCCTAATATTCTTTTCCACTAAGCATTGCCTTTCTAATCTACCTCGTTTAACTATAATTATGTAGGAAACTGCACATAGGAATTTTGTTTTTTTTTATGAGTTTTAAATACATCATATATCTAAAAAAAAAATAATAATAACAAATTTAAAAAAAAAGGAATTCATTATGGTCAAAATCACAAAACTAATTACTGTATAGACCTGTTAACAACTTCAAAGAAAAAATAAACCAATATAAAAGCAGAGGAAAATGTGTTTAAATTTGAGAAAAAAGTAACGAAATATGTGCAGCGTAATTTTATAAATTTGTAATCCGTATTTTTTAATTTCAGATTATCACATGATTTGCAATTATTTAGGTTTGTTTAATATTTATTATGTTTATATTAGAACATATGTAACAAATATACTATTTTTAATTAAATTAATTAAAAATATGTTCTATTTTAATTCATACAATCAACTAAGATACATTTTCAGTGGCTGAGTTGGCACGCTGTCCGGTTTTAACCCAGGTGTCGTGAGTTCAATACCTCGGCTGGCTAAGTCCTCCATCACGACACAATTAACATTTTCCGCTTAATGTGATAGTAGTAGATTTTCAAATATTCTCATTTGTAAACCCGCGATGCTTGTCTATATTGTTAATATGTGTGCATAGATATTAAAAAAAACATGTCTTGCATTATTTAAAGGGAAAACAATGTTACAATATATGTTCTGCAAATATTATAAACCATTTTTTGACGCATGACAATTAAAAGGACATCAAGGACGCCACTGCATACAGTTGATGCTCATACAGATTAAATTTAATATTTAAAATAACCGTTAACAAGAAGCCAAGTCACTTTTTATATTGTTACTTATGTAGATAGGGGAGACTGAGCATAGTGGTCAAAGGAAATAACCATTTTATTATAATCAAATAATTTCATATTTTTCCCGAATGTTAACATTTTAATTGTGCCATGAAAACGAGATAAATTTATGCGTTTACTCTATAACTGTCATTTCACATTTGTGATGGTGTCCTTCATTTCAAACTTTCAACATTAATGATGATGGTAGGAAACTATATCAGGTTGGCATGGTTAAATTTTACTGAAAATAATTCGAGAGCTTTTGGTTTTTCTCTTCGACAGAAATTTTTTATTTAAGACTTCTCAATTAAAATATTAATATTTTGGCATGTACAGATAATGCGTAATCACCATTCCGCATCTCCCCTATCTGCCTACATAACTTCCCACAACACCCAGCTACGAGCGTAGGTACCTACCTAGAACTTAATTTAAATTCCGGGCTTAATAATCCTCTTCCTCGTTCAATTTGAAAGTAAATGAGCATGTCTAATGTCAAAAACATGTAAATTCTCTCCGTGGCCCGACATGACTTTACATTCCTCCTTCGGTCCTCATTACCATTTGTAGGAAGCGCCTACTTCACCAGTCCAATGATCTTATCGGGCATCTTCTCCGCCATTCGCATTGCATAGTTTAAAATATTTTGGTATGTCTTGAATTAAAAATCAGTCTTGAAGGAAATTCTTAACTTAACAGTCATCACCCAAAAATACACACTTCGCAGGTTGCTAACTCAAGAAATACTACGAATGATTTATCTTTAAATTCTATACTGATAAATAGGAAAATGTATAAGGTTTCAAAACACAACAATTCCCACACTGTAATCTTTTAAATTCTGTATGAAATACGTACCTAGTGGAATTTTAGGTAAAACGTTCAAAATTACTACATCTGGATTTCAGACTGAACCCATTTTCACACATTTTGGAATGTATTTTATACACCTTAAAAATTACGGCTTGAGTATTTTCGCCTTTCGAAACCCTATGCATTTTCCTAACTACGCATATAGTTTTTACTGATAAAAATATTTGTGGTATTGCTAGAGTTAACAACCTGCAAAAGTTTATCAATTTTTTTAGACATTTTGAAAATTCCTTCTAAAGGCGAAACAGCTGTCATACCTAATATTAATTACGTAGTAGAACTTTTTTATAACTGATCCGTTTTTCAATCGAAATAACAATAATTTTTATAAATAATTTTTAAACTGCACAGTGATGATTAGGTCAATTTTTGAAGGCTGGCCCTTTTTTAAAAAAATATTTCATGTGTTTTTCTAGAATGATCAACGAACATATGTTAAAAATTGTAATTGGACATTAGGTGGATTTAAAAAAATATGCATCTATATGCTTCACAGATTTCACCGATTTTGATGTAAAACGCTTACAATAATGAAAATTCAGGACACAAATATTGGTTTAGTGGGGTTACAAGTTATAAATCGGTAAAATATTGTCCCACAATCTCAAAATATGCCGTTTACTAAACTCCAAATGTTGAGGATGTCGAAGAGTTGCGCGCGCAAACGTTCCGATTCTTCAAACTGCGGCAAGCTGCCAATAATCTTATTTTTTTTATCCTGGAAGACCGAGTAATGTTTTATAATAGATTAAAAATAATATTTACTGTTTTCTCGGTTGGAAAGCAGTTATATTAATAATATTTTTAGTTTTGACTTGACTACTTGACCTGAAATAGTGTTTTTTTATGTTGCTTTTCTAGTACCTAAATATCGGCAAACACTCGCTTTCCATGAATAATTTGCCTCTAGTACCTACCTACCGGCTGTCATGTATTAACAATTTTGATATGGTAATGATTTCTAATCATTAAACCTTCGCCTACCTATTAAATTATCAATGTTTCTTGTATGCATGTAGACAAGTCGACAAATATCACAAGAAAATTACAGATAATGCGACTACTACCCTGAAACTAATTTATTTTATTTTATTAATAATTTTTTTTTCCAATCTCTTTTGTTTTTAATTTTATTAAATTATCATTTTTTTATATATATGCGAGTATATTTTTTTAGTGTTCTTATTTCACTTTTTTAATATTAATTTTTATTTTTCTAAGTAATAAATTGTAAAGGCATACATAGGTATGTATCAAATCTCGTTGGAGTAGTGATACTCTCAGTACCGCCCTGGCGAAAGACCACAATTGAAACTCAATAATCGAAACAATCCTTGAAATGAATTTAGCCGTATTTTGTGATCAAAAGCGAATGTCCAGAAACTTTGAAACACCCTTCTTTCTCATCTCCTTCCCCTCCCAACTTCCATAAGCCTCGTATTACCTGAAAGCAGCAAAAACATTAATGACGATGCAAAACAATTTTTTTAAACAATCGTACGTAAGCGCCTTTTTGTGGTTTATTTTTGCAAAATATCCAAAGGCGAATGCTAACAGCGCATAATTTTTATTTTATTTTTACAGACCTTAACACTTTTCTTTATCAGGGAACAAGCTCCCAGCGAGCAACTGAGCACACAAAATGGTTCCCGCCCGTTCAAATCAACATGGCCGCCGTGAGACTTCCGTCCGACGAGGAAACCCCCACCCAAACTTCTCTCACTCTCCCCTCGTCTACTTGAACCGAGAGGGAAAGAGATGTCACGTCGGTTGATATAGTCTCAGTCTGAACGACGAACGCAGTCACATAAATATGTCAATAGGCGACGTAAACTTCACAACGTTATTATTTTATACAAAACTGGCCGGCGTTCGTGCGACTCGAAGACATAAAAACAAAATGGAATTTCTTAAACGTTTATAATTTTTGAACGCAAAAGACATTTTCCGATAAAAACTCGCTAATTTATCGTCAATGGAGTCGGCGGCCGACGTATAATCACCTTCTTATTTAGATTTCATTCAAATTAGTTAATTAAGACTGGAAATGCTGGATCGTTGGACCTCCATAACGATACTGAGCAACGCCCGGCACTCTGACCAGCACTCGGACGCGATAGGCAGTATCTAATATTTCTCAAGCTTTACGACGTGACTTATTCGAAACTTATTACTGCTGTCAAGTACCGTGGCATATCCTCCTTGGAAATGTATTAAGATTAAATATCTAACTGATTGGTAAAATTAACACACGAAACTGATCTTCGTCTTTCTATAAAGCTCTTAATGAGAATTCAGAAACGGTCGCGCTTTACTTGATATGTACTGAATAACATTATATTTTTAACTTAGTCTACGTAGGATATAGAAGGTTACTTTCCCACAAACACACCAGTAAATACTCTCCTTTGGGTATATCATGCCAAGTTCTAAAGTAGTTAATCTTAATCTTCATATATAAAAATGAATGTTTATCTGTCTTCCGGTCGTCGATTTTCTCGAAAATTACTAGACCAGTTTCACTAAAAATAGCACAGTTTGTTCTTATTAGTGCCGGGTAGGTCCAAAAAGTAGTTTGAATGAAATCCAAAATGTAAAACTTTTTCTTAAACGTTTTAAAATTAGTATGAAAACCATTGAACCCGCCATGTCGTATTAAGGTTAGCCCATAGATATATAATTCTGGTTAGCCACAAATTATATAGTCAAAAGAAGAAAGTTTGTTTGGGTACAATATTTTCAAAATGAAAACATAAGTAGGTATTCATTATTTAGATATACTCGTATTTTGAAAAAATAAATGTTTGGAATGAAATAAACATTTCAAAAATTTATTTGTTTAGAAACAGTAATTGTCATCACAAGGCATTACTTTCACTATCAAATCAATTGTGGCACCCAACGACAAGCAAGAATTATCAGCTTCATAACTTTATTCCAAAAAAAGCTAGCATTTAAAAAAATATATTATTCGGGAAAAAATTGTACAAAAATATTGTCACCGTTAATTTCTATAGTGTTTCTACTACTAGATTACTCGCGCCGCCAAGCAGCCATTTTGCGTTATCTGTGGACAAAATGGCTACTATGCAGCAGATGGTTTTCTGTGTTCGTGTTCTATAAAACCAAGTCGGCAACTGTAGTGCAGCGTATCTTTCGTCTCCATTGAATATCCAACTAGAACGAGTTTTTGTTGTTGGTATCACAGATTTTTCGATTTTTATTTGTTAGAAGAGAAGCACGAATTTGAATCCATAATTTTGAGTAAGGTCAAAATCGCCGTTTTTTTTGGTTTATGGTGATAATGTTAGACTTTGAGACTTGGTCTACAAAACGTTCCAATCTCTTTTATCATACTTGCCCTACTTTCGTCTGTACAGAATTCCATTTTGTCGTATGAACTGAAATCTCAGTTTTGATCGTTCTCTTTCGTCGTAAGTGTAATTAATTATATTTTATCTCATGTAAGCAGAAAGTTTACAAAAATATTTTGTTAGTATGATCTTGTTATATTCAATTTCGGTTTCCACTTGTTGTATCGTCAAATAAATAAACATTTCAAATCCTTCTTTCTATTTTGTCTTATGTTTTTATTACTTTCAATTAACCTTAAAAAAGACACTACCGCCAACAGAAAAAAAAAATCGAAATGAAATTCATATAAAAATCTTTTTAATCTAACATTTAATAGGAACAATTAAACAATAGCTTTTTTTTCCTAAAATAATTATAAATATGTCAGTTACATTTTATCGTATCATTAGTTTTTGTCATAATTTATAAACAAAACAGTCCAAATCAAAAATTTCTGATGGAAAAATAGGTAAAAATTAAAATATGTTATTGAAGTGAAAAACCGATTTCAAACTTTTAACTTGTTTTTCTCAAAAGGGTTGTTTTGACCTTACAACAAGATAGAAATGTGGACAATATGTAGGTATATGTTTTAGATACGTTTCCTAATAAAAAGACGTTCTCGGTAGGTAACCAACTGGTAAGAGACCACCTTTGAGAATCAAAATGTGGCATCAAATTCCTCTAGCTTACGACGTTTCTTATTCCGACCTCACCAGCCAGGTACTTAACTCCTTACCTTCCCTCTCTCCTTCCCATATTTCCGAACATCTTTCAATATTGATGGTGATAAAGTCCTACTAGCTCTGAGTAGAGGGACTCAAAAGAGTTTACACAAATAAATTAGGAATGTCTCCTCCAAGAAAATGGTGCAAAAACGTATTAATAATATCTATTTTTATTTCAAGAAAAAAATGTGCATTTATCTATATTTCGAAATATGCATATTATGTATTAAATACGGTTCGTTTCGACATTATAATCTCAATCAAATATTCAAATAGTGTAACTTTTAATAGTCGCGTTGATATATCATTTGGTATTTAAATCTCGCCAAGCCGTTTTTACATTTTTAATGGGTCTACATTATTTTATCGGGAGATATTCAAATGAAGATGTTATGTAGAAAATACGACTATTAGTGGGGATTACCTGAGAAAATTCATCCTAATACACCGATGTCATTAACCGTTACCTCCAGATCATCAAGCGCTTAACAGCTTTCCGATTCGATTCGCCCATTCGGTGTACCAAGACGTATGGCGACGGGTGACATAATTAAAACATTATTTTGAATTTACTGTGGCATTAAAATATCACAAATGTACGGTTTTTAAATGCATAATATATCATTCGGTTAAAAGCACCGCAAATCCTAAAAGAACCACCGAGCAAAAAATATTATTGAAGCGGCATTCTAAAAAGGAAAACCCGTTGAATATTTATGCCTTTCTACTGAGTGGAAAAGCACTTTGTTTTGTATCAAATTGCTCTCAGTTCTAGAATCATATCATTTCGTTTACCTATGTAGAAGATTTTTAATTATCAAACAACCAGAAGCACTTTAGTTATGGATACATGACATTTTAAGCAAGAGCTACAATGTATTTTTTATTTTTATTTCATGAGCTTCATTCTTAACTATAAAGCAGATAATATAATTAATAATAATAATAAATGGATGATTTGTATGTCGCGGTTTTGGTGAAAAATCATCTCAAGGGCGCTGCACAAATAATACTTCCTGTTTCCTAACTAATTATGTACAAACAGTCATAGAAACATACTTGCAATTACATTATAAAAATACTAGGCATGTTATATTCAAAGTACTAATCGAATAAAAAAATGTTTCACGTTCTTGTTGTCAGTTTTAAAGCAGAAGGGGTTATGATATATGTTTGTAATATGTTTAAAATTAATTTATGTTTTTTTTTTAAATATATTTTTCAGCTGGGTAGGCAGAGAGGACGGACCACCATACAACTCAATCTTGGCATACACTTTTTGCCTCATTCACATCCATTCAACGTTTCATACATTCTCTTCTATTATTCCGACTTCTGACATGGCCCGACTCAAGTATTTGATTCACTTGATCGTGCAATGTCTTCCTCGGACGTCCCCAGCGTCTTTTTCTATTCACATTCGCATCAAATATTCTCCTTAACTAACTAACTAACTAACCATCACGCCGTTTCCCCGCAGGGGTAGGCAGAGAGGATGGACCGCCAAACATTCTCCAAATATTCTCCTTACTCTTCGTTAATTTGCTCTTAATGCTTAAACCATTTAAGCATCCCTTTCTTGATCTTATTCATTACGCTAACATCAGCCTTGCATTCTTTACGAATCTCAACATTTTAAAAATGATCATACATGGTTTTATCACACATGCGCCTCACAGATCTCATTTCTACAGCATTCAGTCTACTTTCATCCTTTCTCTGCCAGTTCCATGCCTCACTGCCATACATCAGGCTTGGTATCAGCTGTCCATTGTGGACTGCTAGCTTCGTTTCTTTGGACAACTTTTTATTGCGCAAACCACGTTCAGTTCTCCGTTAATGGAGTTTCCTGTATTCACCCTTTTTTTCAATATCCCTATCAGTCTTTTCATCTCTCGTAAACATACTTCCCAAATACACAAACTCGTTAACCTGCTCCAAGTATTCACGATTAACAACTATATTGCACACTGTTTTCGTACTCTCTCTTTCAAACACCATGATTTTAGACTTACTAACATTCATGTTCGTTCCATATTTAAAAAAAAATAAAAGCTATCGAAAAAAAAGCCTTCATTCCCGGACGATGTCGGGAAGTAACTATTAATTATTCATATTCGTTTAACAAAGTAGGTACTTATAATACCAATAAGCACCTACATTAAAATTTTAGAAAGCGGTTCCATGGACCGAGATACAACAGCCTTTACCTATTTCGTTTTGATTACGTTTTAATTACTTTAATGCATTCCTCTCCCATATGCAGCTTTACGTACATGGTGCATATCTAATTCCGATGAAAATAGAATGAATAGTAGAAGAACCTTATTAAGAAATTTAATATTCAAAGCCTCAATAAACTTACAGTCTTACCTTATAAAGAAACCTGTAGGAATGAGCCTAACTACCTCATTAACATTCATTCTAAGGTAGGTATGCAACTTTCTCATTTAGATTTTGCCATAAACGAAGCACATTTTTTTAAAGAATTTACCACATAAGCATAATCACCTCTTCCCGTAGTATGTTGATTTAGTGAGATTTTAATGACATATGTTGATCTACCTTCATATATATACATACATAACAATGAACGTTTGTCTTTCTGTTTGTATGTCCTCGATTTTATCGGAAACTACTAGACCGGTTTCGCTAAAAAAAGCACAGTTATTAGTGCCGGGAAGTTTTAAAAAGTAGTTTGAATGAAATCCAATGTGTAAAACTGTTACTAAAACGTTTTAATATTAGCATGAAAAATATTGAATCAGCCATGTTTTATTTGGATTAGCTCATAGATACCACTCTTGTTAGCCACAGATTACATATTCAAAAGAAGAAGGTTAATTTGGGTAGAATATTTTTAAAATGGAAAACATAAGTAAGTACCTACTTAAGAACACTTTTATTTAAATATATTTTGAATTTTTTTTTTTTTTAAATAATAAAATTTTCATTTTTCAAGTTTTTTATTTCTCGGTTTAGAGATATAAGATCGCTGTCAAATCAATTATGGCACCCAAACGACAAGCAAGAATTAACAACTTCATAAATTTATTTTTTAAAAAATCCCGAGTAAGGCCGGGTACACTATTTTTTTTTAATAAAATGCACAAACAAATAATTTTTACATTTATCTAACATCGTTATTTAAAAAAATATATCTCTTATTCAAATTTGGTTCAAGATAAAGTTATTTATACCCAAAGTTAGTTGAAAAGTTTAATTTATTATCTTGCGAAAAAGTCTAAATTTGTCATATAAAAACAATTTATCAATTTAGAACGATTGTGACATGAGAAATATTCACAAATATATAAAAATAAAAATAAATTATATTCTTTTCTTTTCGACCACATTTTTAAAACAAATTCTTCACTTGATATAAATAAAGATTTACATATTTTATATACCTACCTACACAATCAGTTTAATTTCATAAATGAAATATTTTAGAAAGTAGGAAAAGTGTTATTTATGAATCAATTAATAATAATGAACCATTTTTTTAAATAGCGGTCTCAAAACATTTTTTTCGGATTAATAACAATATTCAGAAAAATTCTCATTTTGATGCATTGGTTGTTGTTCATTGATTTTTTTTATATATAATGATTATAATTTCATAATAATTTAGTGTATAATTAGTTGCCGATTATTTACCTCTTCTACCACTTATTGTTATTTTTTGTCTATGTTTTTAGTTTGTCTATGCTATTGCATTTATTTATTTATTTTTATTTATTTTATTTTTTTATTTATTTATTTTTTTTATTATTATTTTTTTCCAGTAAACGTTGTATCCTGGCGAGGGAACCGTTGGTTACAAACATGAAGCTGTTTATTTATTAAATGGTGGTTTAAACGAAATAATTTTTTGTTATTTTTTTTTAGTCAACAGATGCGTAATTATTTCGTGGCGCCATTATTAATAAATTAGTAAGAATTATTTTATTTAATGGTTAGGTTTTATTAGGGAAGGCACGCTTTACGGCATTTATGAACTGCACGCCACTGGTATCTACTTAGGTAGGTAGGTAAATAAAAAAATAAACTCAACAAAATACATTTCTCTCCGTCATATTGGTACTTACCTAGAAGGTATCTCCTTTTCTTAATGTTAAGAAACCCGTAAGAGTTTCGTTTGCCAGATTGTCGAGAGCAAAATAAGACACAACATAAACTTGATGAAATATTGAACATTAACAAAATAGTAATTAAAATCTCTCAACATAATAATGTTGTGTATGATAATTCGAATTTTGTTATCGAACAATAATCTTAATACCGTTCTCAGAAAAAAAACAAAGTCTTTAATTAATCACCTACGCAAGTAAGTACACCAAACAGTAAGAATTTATTACAATAATAAAAAATTTGTCTACTTAGTTACTATCTTTAATCAATTTTTTTTGAGCAAATCATTTTCATTTACGTAGGTACTTACATCGTATGGAAATGATGTAGACTAATTTTTTTATCCATTAAATCTTCTATAATGAACATTATCTTAGAGTTTTAAATTTATTATGCTCAGGTAGATAGATATCTTCATCTCTATATAGATACATTATTGTTTGTCTGTCTATCCTAGATTTTCTCAGAAATTAGTATACCTGTTTCACTGAAAATAGCACAGTTTGTTCTTATTAGTGCCGAGAAGGTTTGGAGAGTAGTATAATGAAATTCAATATGACAATCTGTTGTTTTAACGTTTTAAATTTAATATGAAGAACATGTTATACTTAGGTTAGCACATAGGCATACCACTCTGGTTAGCCAGAGATTACATATTCAAAACAAGAAGGTTTTTTGGGTACTTAAGAACTTTCAAATGAATTTTTATTTGTTCATTTGTTTAGTTATAGTAATAATCGTCACAAGGCATTACTTTCGCTATCAAATTAATTATGGCACCCAAACGACAAGCAAGAATTCACAAATTTATAACTATATTCCAAAAAAATAAAAATTCCCAAGCAAGGCCAGGTCAGCTAGTTCAAGAATACAAATAACTTGTTTTAAGTACATACCTTCTGCCCCACTTCACCGGTAATTTTATAGCTACGTAGGTATACGAATTTCATATTCTTTGATGAAAATAAAACAATAACTTTGTTTATAACCACGAGAATTTTATTTAATTTTATTACGACCGACCGGTTTCGCTTAACATAAGCATCTTCAGGGTATAAAAATTAAACTGAACCAGTAAATATGTCTAACCACAAAGTGACTGCTTTCTATCAAAATATCATATTCTTTGATTTCATTGAAAACGTCTTTGTCCCTCAGTGCTTAATAATTAATGTTCGTCCTCGTTTAATCGATATCTAATTAAATTAAGAACACGAAAATATTATTTTTGGAATGTTGGATATTTTAAAGCTCCTTATCTCATTATGGAAATGATGTTCTAAGTTGAAAATGGTACGACTTCTGGATAAAAATTAGTGTCATTTTCAATATCATTTGAATTTTTTAAAATCATAATTTGAATGTTCTTCTCTTTAGTTTACGTATACTCGTATACTTATTCGTATGTATTTATTTCCAAATCCTTCAATGGGTTAAGTATTAAATTTTATAAGTGCTAACTTTTCACATCAAACAATAAGCCATATTGACAAAACAAGCAGTTAATTCAATGTTTCATAAACACACGATTCAATCAGAAAATAAACAGAGTTTTAAGTGTGACCTGAGCTGTAAAGAGAGAACGTTATCGCGCGAGATATGCATGAAGCGATTCGTCACCTGGGGATTAAGTCAAATACATTCCTACATGTATTCCAAATACATTTTTTAAATATTTTTTTTACAGTGACTCCACACAGGAGGTCCTGAGAAAAATAATTTCCGGCAAGGCGTATATCATCTTTGGGAATGCTGTGTGGGGGGTCTTATAGAGGATAGGAAGGAGTGAACTTGGGTCTTGAAGAGATCCATGTTGTAGGATGGAGGAAACACAGAGGCCGGAAGATTATTTCACAGCCGACCTGTTGAACACAGTAGTAGAAGCGACCCGTTCTCATGTGACAAATGTCAACCGTATGCAAATGAATATTTCCCGATTTATAATAATAATGAATATCCACCGTTTGATAGATTCGCCTATCATAACAAATGGACTGCAGTCTTTGGAGCACAGACGTCGGGTAGGAGTGCTGTCCTTGTTCTACCGGTATTTTAATGGAAGATGCTCTGAGGAACTAGCATCATTGATTCCTTCAGAACCGTAGCATAGCCAGGAAATACGCCAAACGCGCGCCCAACATTTGTACACGGTTGACATTTGTAACGGGTCGTTTCTATGACTCATTCTTGAGTAGAACAGCCTGGCTGTGGAATTGCTTGCCGACCTGTGTGTTTCCTCCCTTCCACACTATGGGGTTTTGAAATATCAGTTTAACTGTTGAAAAATATGAGACGCCATAATGTTGTTGTGTTTTTTTTTTATATTGGGAGTAGGTTTTCTTTTAGAAAGGCAAATAGTCCCGGGTTACAAATAACCCCACAATATTGGAAAATCTCATATTACCATCACACTAAGTGGAAAACACTGTGGCGTGTACCGTGATGGGGAACTTTGCCAGCCGACGAATTGAACTCGCGACGTCTGGGTGGAACCCAGATGCTATGCCAACTCTACAGAGAAATTCTTACTTCACACAGGTAAGATATTAAATAGAGACTACCAGATTAACACCCACTGCCGCGGGTTTTAATTTTTTGCACTTCACCGCACTGATAAAGCAAAACAGTTTTGAACACACGTAAAAAGCACAATATGTTCATCGTGGTTCAAATTGAATTTCAGGAACTTTTGGGTATGAGGGGGATTCTACTATTTATAATATTCGTGTCTACACGGCGATTTACATAGGATTCTAGGACATTAATACTGTAATGATAAAATGCCACGGATCTACTTACCTATCGATACCTTTTAATAGCTATCCTAGTAATCTACCAATGCTGTATAAAAGTAGGTATTATGAATGGTATTCGAGGATAAATAAAAATAGGGAGTAAACAGTCAATTGGTCTTCCAAGGTCCTTAAGTCTTAAGTACCGTGGTGGTAGACTAATAGAGGCAATCGCTATCTCATTACCGCCCTATCTGAAGAGCCTTGGGGTTACTGAGCCCTGAGGGGTTACCTAGAAGCCTTACAACTCACCTCTCAAGATGGCCGCTTAATGACGATCCACCCCATTTAACCGGGACCAAGATTAAAACATTAATAGATACCGAGTACTGTACGTAGAGAAAGCGTGGGATACCTGATCCAGCGCTGGGCCTGATGAGAATTTCGTGATGTTGTTTCGGTCTTGAGATAAATATTTAAAAATATGTGGGAATATTTCTCAGCGTGTTTTTTTCTTCAATTTGATCAGTGATAAGACTCTACGTATGTTTTTATAACTGGATTTGCCAATCATCTACCTGAGCATACATTTTTTTACGAACTGGTGAGAAAGTACCCATCTACCTTTATTTAAATACTCACAATTCATAATCGGGACATTACTTCTTTTGAGTTTTAATCTATTTATGAGCGTATCTGAATTCTGGAATTTTTTGATCGAATCAACTTTGAAAGGTTTGTGGAGAAAAGTTTTAAATTCACGCTTTACAAAAAACATCACCAAAATTTATTTTGTAAACCTCAAACATAAATATAAACAATAATTTTAGTCGTATTCTAAAAATCATAAAGATAGCAGCCAATAATATAGGATTAAAAATGGAGAATAATATTGACAAAATCTTGAATTTGAGATACGATATCGATGAAGATGACAAAAATTGAACTGATCTCATTAGCTAAGTTGGTAAAGCGGTTGTCCCGTATATGCAGAGGTCCTGGGTTCGAGTCCTAGATGCGACTGAAATCTTTTTTTTTCTGTTGTTTTTTCCGGTTTCATGTTTCATTTATGTTATGGTAATATTATTTTCTACAATGATTAAGTATTCTAAAAAACTTAATTTTCTACAATGAAAAAAATGACAATATCCCAAAAACGATTCATAAGTAGGAGATTTTGCATTTTAAACATTTTTTTTGTCTGATACGTTATTTTTTTCAAGGATCTTTATAAGGACTCACCAAAAAAATGCCCAGTCAAACCGAAGACCAAAGTGTGTTCTTCTCGTACATACAGTATTTTATTAAATCATCTGTGATATATCTATACCATTAAATTTTCAAACCAAAAACACACGATATATTGTCCCAAGGTTAGAAATTAAAGTGAAACTCAATCCTTTTGAAGGAATTACACATTATTTAGCTAAAGACGATTCGGTTTGGTATGTAAATTGCACAACTTTAAGGTTAATATTAGACAAAGCATATTCAAATTGTTGAATAATGTGGTCGCTCATGGAACAAAAAAAACAAAAGGCATTGTGAGAAAAGCTCTCCTATTGTAACTGATTGCTTACGGCCTGATATTTTTTTACACGGGACATTTACGAGCTTAAAAGTGAAACTTGTCCTCGTAAAACGTATTGTTGTAATTTGTCCTTGCAGTGTATTTAAGGGTTGAATATCCTCTCGAGTATGGGAGATAATGGGGAACCATTATTCATCAAATTTTAGTTCACGTCAAATGATGAGCTTTGTTATTCAAATAGTTGCGCTGACCTCTCAAAGGTTTTTTAATGTTCGGCCGTTGGACAATTATTATCTAGGAATTCTCATACTTCCAATATAGTTAATGTAGGTACCATATACAAACATTTAACGTGATGTGACTTAGTCTTTGAGAAAATGGATGAGTTCACTAGTGCTTACGTAAGAAATCAGAGAGCAAACACTTCTTCAGTTGTTAAACAATTTTACTTCGTAAATTAGAAATACTAAACAAACTTTTGTTAGGCGTCTATATTAAAATTGCAGTATTTGGCTAATTTTCATTGTGAAACGATTAATGCTGATAAATGACTTGTTATTTAATAAAGACAGGTGTTTTTGAATGATATCGGGTTATTTAGATATTCGTACATACCTTCTAGGTACGGATTTACATTCGGCGAGTAATGTGTAAACCTATTGAATGGTTTAATGAAAAAGGCAGTTGACGCGAACATTTTTGTAAAAAGGTAAAGGAAGCATAATTAATTTATTATGTTATAGAAATTTAAAACCTTAGAAGAAATTATGAAATGTAGTTTGATTGTATTTTATATAGGACTATTAATGCTGACTTTTCTTATTTATCCAATGTTTTCTTCCCATTACTGAATGGAGAAACAACGGCGGCGTTCTGTTTCGCATCATGTTCTCGGAGGGTAGGGCGACGTGACTTGCCCTTTTGGCAAAAAATTCACCCTTGGGATTAGAAAATGCTTGGTCCCCTTCGGAACACGGAGGGGCGTAAAGCAAGGACGTGTCTAGGCGAGTCATCCCTTATTCGGATTAATGGCTTACATGGGAGGAACTAGTTTTGGTGGATGTGGATATCCAAGTAAACAGCGCAGTGTTTTTATATGGGTTACTTAAAACTTGTAAGAAATGCTGAATATACAACGATTTATTTGCAATGTTGCTCATATAGGAGAGATTATTTTCTAAACTTAATCATTTTAAAATAGAGCAATCTGTAACAAAATACACTTAGGTAATTACGAAAATTTGTCGTAACGCACTTTTTATTAACCTAGAAATATGGCAGAAATAAATATATATTTTTTAAAATTAACATTACTTCGTTTAAAACCACTGCATTTATTATGTAAATATGTACATGTTTTACAGGAGAAAAGCTCTCCCCTCTTCATGGTAAACAATTTAAACACTAAAAATAATGACAAATCATAAGAAAATATAACAAATTAGAAACACGAACAGAAATTTAAAAAATGTTAGTTTCATAAAATTTTAATTTTCTTTTATTTTTGTATTATACACAACAGACAAAGAGATAACATAAAAAGTAGTTTTGTGTTTAATAATTTGTAGATCTCCATTCAATTTTTTTTTAATTTAGCATCAATTAATTACATAAAATAATATTTCTATTGCTTTTTCCGTGTTTCAAAGTTTTTTTTAAGTATGTTAGCGTATTTATGAGGCATTAGTTATGAGTTTAAATGATAAGTTAAATAAATTAGTTCTAAAGCGCCCTTGGGGTGATTTTCTCACTAAAGCGGAGCTATAGAAGAAATCCAATTACTATTTGCCATTTGAAGGCACCATAATCAAATGGTGGCCATGTCGCATTCTGTTGTATGATTTTTATTATGAATATTTTTCGCAAACCTAAAAACGGAAAATGTGTTTGGTTTTCCCTTAGAAAACTTATTTCCGATTTAAATGATTATAATACTAGTGAAGAAATAATATGAGCCGTACAGTACCTACCTACCTAAATGCAATGAGGCTTAAAAGGAATCATTTATTTATCGAAGAAAGTAATCACTCTGTGGCTCGAGATTAGAATTTAAATTAAAGTTTTTTTTTTTTCAAGCCACTTTATTTTATTTATATTTGAATATACGTAGAACTCAATCGTCATCAGGAACGAACACATATAAACTAAATTAACATACAGAGATATATCATAATGAAGACAGTAGAAGTGAGGTAAAGAGACAGTATATCAGAATAGAATAGGACAGAGCATCAGAGAAAAACCTCCTTGATTCTGTGCAAAGGAGGGCGGTTCGTCTGATTGACAATCTGTTGTTAACACACCGACTGCCATCTCTGATGCATAGACGAAATGTAAGTATACTGAGTCGGTTCTACAGATATTTCAATGAAGCTAATATGGAGCTAGCAGCGTTGATCCCCCCCGCGCCGGTGCACGTGCGTGAAACTCGACGGACACGAGCGGAACATCCGTTCACAGTTGATGTCGGCTTCATGGGAAGGGGTCGTTTCGCCGACTCGTTTTTGTGTAAATCGGCTCTTATGTAGAACTAGCTATCGGAATCTGTTTTTCCTCAAATATTTAATTCGGGCCTCTTCAAAAGCCTTTCCTTAACCCGCCTCAAAACGTTGCCCAACCGGGTAGCGATATAGTTACCATGTACGTACTCTATACATACAAGGGCGTTCGTGTGACGTGTCACATAAAAAAAGAAGAAAAAAAGAGTGGAAGCGGTAGAGCGGTAGGTAGAGGGGTAGGGGAAGGGGGGAAAGAAAGGAAACAACCTTAAATTCAAACTTTATATCAGAGTTAAATATGTATGTTAATAAATGTATACCTACGTCAAATTCACAAAATTACCTACTCCTTTCTAATAAAAAGGTACCTTGTAGTAACTGTTTTCTCGAAGAATTAGTACGTTCGTAGGTACCAAAGTTTATTTAAGTACTACCTACACCCAAACTAGAATGGAATAAAGATTGCGACCGTGAAATGAGATGCAGAACTTTAATATTCAAATGATGAATAAGTTATAAGTTATGTAATCGTACAAAGGGGTGTTGAAGGAAGGGGAAACGGAAAGACGTATCCTAGAGGGGTTCGTTCCCTTTTCTAGTTGGCTGAACTAATTTTTCTTCTTTGCATTTAACCGATATTACCCCATGCATATTTAAGCTGGGGGTGAATTATTTAATATATTAACCAGCCTTTAAGATTTATTTTAAATAGGTAAATAAGTCCCAAAGCTATGTATTCGTACCTAATAATCAAATGTACGGAAAGTGACGGCCTCAGTGGTCGAAAACTACGAATCCGAAGGTGGTAGGTTCGAATACCGGTGTGTACAAGTATGTTTTATTCATTAAATTGTTTTAGTTCAAATTTAATTTATACATTTTAAAACATACAGTATGCTTGCGATGCGTTCCGGGGTGGTAGATAGGCTCATTATTGCCCTGGTGAAAGAACCACCATTCAGAATCGAAACGTTACTTGAAATAGCTTTAACCGTGTTTGATGGCCAGATCTGAATTGCTAGGTAAGTCCCTACCTTCCTCTTCTTCGTATTCTTCCCCTTTAGCCCCACAACAAACGCCAATTGGGGATGCTACACTATCGCTGGCTCCAGACGGTTGGGAGCAGCTGGGACTCTTGTGCGATATTCACATTAAAAAAAAACTGTACCTCCATTTCTTTCATAAATGTGGTTTTTCCTTTTAATCCTTACATATATCGACGTATATTCCTAACTTTTATTATCATTGTTCCTTTATCTTATATGTATATTAAAAGAAAATTCTAAATCATTTTATTCTCTTAAAACCTCATTTCCGAAAGGACGAAATCACACAACAAAAGTAAAAAGTATTTTTACAGAAACACACAAAGTTTTATCTGGATCTCGGACACATTTATAAAAACTAAGAGAACGATATTCTTCATAATAGAAAAGACATTGTGTTGATTGCGATCACGGGAGGTTCGTGACTTTTTACTGTTCGAAAGCCGAAAACGATTTTATTAATATAAAAATAAAAATAAATTGTATGAAAATCTTTTTCCCAAGGGGTTCAATTTAACCCCTTAACTTAACTTAACTTAAAAATTTACAAAAAAAAACTAACAATTACATCGTTTTCGTCTACAACAATACCAAAAATGCAATTTTTTTTCAATCTTCGCACTCTAGTACACCAAATTAGTGAAATATGTATATTATCGGATTTTATTAAATTTAATAAAGCTTCATAACTTACGAATAATGAGTGCAGTTGGGATATGTCTGTATTCTGGGAGAAATTTGCCTGTGATGATGGTAACCCTTTGATTGGATTTGCCGCCAAGTAAATTCGGTTCAAACCTTTTCTAATTTGATAGATGTCATTATTTTTAACATATGTGTTACGTGATATTATTTGTAAACTAATAGATGATTGAAAACCAAATGATTCCTCAATATCACCTTTGTCACATCAATTTTAGTAAGCCTCTGGCAAAATTTATTATCAACAGAACGTGAGGATCTACATCTTCCCCGAATTCCCATGTGCGTCTTCCTAATCCTGGGCGGGTCCCAGCCCCGTGCTCCCACAAAGGGGAAATGGCGAATCCCTCTCGCTGTGACTAAAATAAAGAACAGAAAAATAATATTTATGTTTTCCTCTCCCGGCGATGACACACGAAGCGTAATAAAATACGTCGGAGACAGATTTACGGCATGGCGGATGCAGAAATAGAAGCGGAGCTTTGATTTTTCGTCCCTCTAGAAGCTTTGTACTTATCACCTATGTCTACCTCGAGATTAGCGATCTTGAAATGGAAATCTACTTCTATTCTCGTACTTTGTAAAGTCAGCATCTGTCTTCACAACACTTCAGCAAATGTATAGGATTTGTCAAGAAGTCATAATTGTTGAATGAACAAATTTTCTCGAAAAATATTTGCTTGCTATTTATATTTCAGTAACCATCGTTTAATTGCTTAAGCATTTTTATGCCTAGGCTAAACATTCTGGCTTGCAAGAACCGTTGCTTAACTTATTCCAAAACGTAATTTAAAAAACATGGCACTTTCAAATTGTGTTAATTTTGAGTGACGTTCCAAAAGTCACAAGTTGTTTTTCCTATACCACGTACCTAAGTTATTTCTTCATAATGCCTTATATAAGATCGTGCCTACGTGTAGTGACGTCCAAATGGGTATTATCATGTATTTTAAACCATCATTTTCTAATGCAAATGTTTTGAGATTTTATAGTAAGTGTAACGAATTTTCAAATTTCTAATTAAGTTTATTGGATGTAGTAACTGAAATGATTAATAAAATATTTGATATTTTGGTATTTTAAATAAATCTGGGGTCTTTAAATTAATTTGTGATGATTGAAACCTTTTTTTTTAAATAGGAAAGACTTCGAGAAATTTTAATATTAAAGTTAAGGAGCACCTAAAGTATTTAAGTTATAATAACTACTCTGGATTTACCAACCATATTTTGGAAACAAATCATACTTTTGACAAGGTTTTGATAAAGATTTAAAAATTCTTCATACGAATACAACCGGTTTACAATTTGATAAAATTGAAATTTAAAGAAATAGAAAAAGTGTTAATATTTAATCAAATATTATGAATAATAAAATATCTCTTAAATTTATTTTCACATTTGTATCTTAATGTATATTATTATTAATATTAATTTTATCAATAATAACTTTTGTTATTTTATTCTTTGTACCTTGCTATTTTATTTATATTAAAAATAATTTTTTTTTTTTTTAAATTACAAACACAAAATTTTTTTCGTATCAATTATTTTTAGATTTTTAATTTATTACTTACTTACTTTTATCAAATATTTATAATTTTTGTTTTTATTTTTAATTTGTTCTATTTTCTTATTATTTGTCTATACTTATTTTTAATAGGTAAATTGTTTATCCTGAAGAAAGGAGCTTGGTTCTTGAAACATGTATATATTCACATAATAAATACAGTGGTTTTAAACAAAGTAATTATTACTGATTTAATAATAATTAAAAAAATTAAAAATACTTTTAATTTTTGTTAACCAACTTATGAATAAGAAATTACCTTTTTACCCCGCCGCAACAGATTTTTGCATTGAGTTTGATATATTGTTCCTTAATTAAGTTCTCCTGCCATAAATTTCCAAGAGCAGTTAAATTTTGAACAGCAATAATGAATGGTCTTGTTCCAGGGAGAACACTAAATATGTTAATAAAATGGATTTGTAACAAACTTAAGACTTCCCCGTGTCGTAAATCTTCGGCGGTTGTTTCTCAAAAGCACATGCGCTTGTTAACCCCAGGCCAAATAATAATATATTGTAAATAAGGTTATCCAATCGTAATTATTGGTAAAGTGGACCCATAAAAGTGCAGCGCCAGAACAACCAGAACCGATAAACTGCAAGGAACGGTGCAGGTTGCGCTTTAAGGGTGTAGTTTTACTAATGAAGAACACATGGCGACAGTTTTCTATTTATTTATCACAATCAAGAATGTCTATTTTAAGAATTTGCGTAACATTGTAAAGCAAATAAAGTACTCTTGCATTCTTCCATTCAAATAGAGAAACAGGTTTTCTTTATCACAGCAATTACTTCCTAAATATTGTCTCGATATTAAAAAAAAAATTTTTTTTGCACAAATTTCAATCCTCCTTTATCTTCGTGGAAAATGGGGAACAGACAATTTGGCGTCTTGTCCCATTCTTAACATTTGTTTTGGAACTCTTACCCCGCTCACTGACGGTCCGGTAAGGAATGAACATTTCACTCGCTACTGCAAATACTGCACAGAAAAGTCCCACAATGAACTGCGCTGCAAGCCGTTACACTACTTTAGCGATCTTTACTTTTCTGCGCAGTGTCTGTAGCGGGGCGTGAAATGTTCGTTACTTACCGGACCGTTAGAGAGCGGGCTTAATGAGATATTGAAAGATTTACTTGACTTTCTTTTAATGATTTCTTGAGAAAAAAAATTGGATATTCCTTAAGCATATTAATAAAAATATTTGGATGATTGATATGGCTCCGTTTTTTTGAGAGAAATCACCTCAAGAGCGCTATAGGTTCTAATTACGTACCAAGATATGTAACTATCCCGTTCAATGAAAACTTCATAGACCCATGTGTTATTTAGTCTCCTTAGAGGTAAAACTCATTAAGTGCCATACTAGCTGCATGACGCATAGTGACTTTTATCGATAATGGGATGATTTATAAACCGAAATCACCTAGGATCTAACCCCAGATGAATCAGACAACTACTCAATAAGGAAAGAAACTCACCGAGGGAACTGGTAGGACTACTAATGGGACACTGCCACCTCAGGAGACACATGCATCTATTGGGAGTGGAAAATACCAATAGGTGCAGGAAATGTGAAGAGGATGAAGAGACTCCAATTCACATATGTTGCCAATGTCCCGACTTGATGGGAAGAAGGCTCAGCTACCTGGAAAGATATATTGAGGAACAAAGAGACATAGCCGAATATCCAATGACAACCCTAGTGACCTTAATCGAAGGTACCGGGTTTCTGTCAAGAGAATAAGGTAAAATAGGAGAGGCCACAATGTGCCCATGGCCTGAGTGCTCACGGGGGCTATGCAAACCGTCTCCGTCTCCGTATCAATAAATAAATAAATAATCTGATTGATGCCTAATGACTTTCACGAAATCACTTGATATTCAATTAAATTGAAAATAATGTATCCATGGAATTCTTAGAGATAGCTATACCTACTCCAATGTGATAATATCCAGATGAGACGATTCATTTCTTCGAAGAACTGGTGTGTATCTCACGACACTCGTGGGGAGCAGAGTTTGTTGACCCCCTAATGAAGTGCTTAAGATACCATAAGAAATAGGGGACCCAGGCATTGCCTAGTGCCTACCTACCTAAAACACAAGTACTAATACCCCGACATGTGCAGTGCCCACATTAGTTTGTGTATATACTACATAGGACCCGGCTAACCCTCCGTATCTGCTACAGACGCTAGACACGCCAGAGCGATGGTTCGATAAAAGAGAAGGGGAAACTTAATCTATGGTCCTTCCTGTTCAAACATTCTGAAAGTAGGTACCTACCTACTGAGGTTTAGAGTTCTATAACGCAATATCTGAGGTAGGCACTTAAAATAATACAAAGCAATTCAATACGATTTCGACTATTTTAACGAAGTCAGGCAAAGTACCTACCTACTTCCTTGTACCTGTTAGCCTTTCTATAATTGAATGTGTTCTTTTAAATATACCTATGTACCTATTTACCTATGATAGGCACTGCTGGAAACCAGCTGCACTCCGGGCTCCGGAATGCATAGCTGAGCGGTCACCTATTTGTCAATTACAAAAACTATATAATATGTTAATATAAAATTTAAAAACTTATTGACAAATAAACGTTTTAATTATATGAATTATTATTTAATAAATTAAAGAATGTTGTTCTAACAGCTATTCTCTATAATCAGTGATATGCAGGCCATAAAGGGAAAAAAGCTGTGCCTACCATAAGAAAAATGATTATATTTTCATGAATTTGTTAAGGAACTGGTACGCCGATTTATCCGGGTGACCACAGCAAACGGCGATGTTAATAAAATAGTTAATTTTAAATATTCAATGAAAAACTACACACAACCTACATTTGGCCTTAGAGCAATGAACGCCACTGCCTATAAGGTGCGCAAAAACACAGTTTAGTTAAAAAATTGTGGAAAATAAGATGATTTGAAAAGGGTTCTAAATTTGTTGCATTTTGTAGTGACGTTCTGTTGAAATGTTTGTCATTTGTGAAAATAAAGAGGAAAAAAGGTTTTTACGTAGAAATGTTTACCTTTAAGCCTTAACCCCTTTTTTTTAAAGTTATGTGAAAAGTAAAAAAAAAAATCACCCTATAAACACCCTTTCTGAAATCAGCAATCTAGTTATTGCGTAGAAACTTAATTCTTTGAAAAACTTTTTCTCAAAATACGGTGTGATAATCACGTACAGAAATATCACTCATTAAAAGTCCATCAGTCTTTCCACGAGACTTAATGTCCAAATTCTGATGTTCTCCGACTGCTCTACTAACGCTTAAAAGTAAAAATAAATCACGAGATGTATATACTGGTAGGTAGTATACCTACAATGATTTTTTATAGGCACTAAACATTTTTTATTTTCAATTTTATTTGAAAGCCATTTCAGGAGCTCTTTATAATGCGTTAAATTGAGACGTTAAATATTGATATGAACGCCGTGCCATGTTGAATCGGCATTAGCAAAACGGCCATCACACGTTCCCACACTAATTCATCATTTCAGAAGGTGCAAATTAAGCGTTATGAGCGAAGTACCGTGCACCGATAAATACCCTATTAACTGGTGTTTATTTTGCAATGTGGATTTATTGATTTATTAGAGTAATGCTGCTGGAAATTTTATTATTTATTAGGTTCCTACGGTGATAGCCATGCTTGTAGGAACGATTAACTGCAATACCTGGGTCGATTCTAAGTTGGTACTTATAGGTAATGGAACGGGATGATCAGTAATTGCTTTTCCTCATAGATACTTCTTATACCAATAACTTCAAATACTTTTAATATATGTGTGGAAAGTGGAAGGGGAGATCAAAAAAAATTAGTTCTAATCGAATAAAAAAGATGTTTCTACAATAAATGGAAATTCACTTTACAGATTATTTTTTATATAATGACAAAATTGTTTTAACCAGTATTTGAATAAATAAATATCTTCATGTTTCTAAATCAACGGTTTCTTTGTCAGGATACAAGATATATATATTATCTTTTTAAATATATACTCGTAGATATTTATTTATTATAGTAGTGGAAACTGACTAACTAATCATCACGCCGTTACCCCGCAGGGTTAGACAGAGAGGACGGACCGCCAAACAACTCGATCTTGACAAACACTTCTTGCTTCGTTCACTTTCATACAACATCTCAAACATTCTCTTCTATTATTCCGACTTTTGACATGGCCCGACTCAAGTATTTGATTCGCTCGATCGTGCCATGTCTTCCTCAGATGTCCCCGGCTTCTTCTTCCATTCACATTCGCGTCATATATTCTCCTTACACTCCTTTCTTCGTTCATTCGCTCTACATGCCCAAACCATCTAAGCGTCCCTTTCTTAATATTGCAATGGTGGAAAACAAAATATAATTTAATTGAAAAGATATTTGCTTTTGAATCACTTTATTAGAATGATTGGATTTGTCGACTAGTTTCGGTTAGCTCATCCTTCTTCAGAACAGTATAATATAAACTAAAATTGTACTCTCCTGAAGAAGATTGAGCTAACCGAAACTGTTTTATTTTATCCATATTCTACATAACAGAGAGGGTTAACATAAAAACTTCAAAGAATAATATAAACCGTTCAATATCAGTGTACAATAATTAATATGTACACAAGAGAAAATAAATTGTCGGTCACGTGAAAACAAAATAATTATTAAGGCTTTCTGAAATAGAGACTAATACTAGATTAAAAAGATTCGAGAAATTTAGAAATGTTCTGGGGGCTATCGCTAAACATATCAATTATCCTACCACTACGACAGATTTATCTAAAATTTAAAATTATTCAAAATTTGATCTTTTTTATTTTATTTCGTTCTGTAAGTATTTTTATTATTGTGACAGCTGTTTCGAGGTTCAATACAATTAAATTGAATTAAATACAATAAACAGATTAATATTTTTTCTATAACACAGTGGATGTAACATAGATACACACAAAAGGTTGGGAGAATGTTAGATCGGTTCATTAGAAAGGAATATGGAATGTTTTGCTGTTTCTTAGTAAACAGTGATTGATATTAATCTTGATTTTGGCCAAGAGTGAAGATTCTGCGTGGTTATTTATAATTTTGGACAGAAATTGAACAAATAATTGGTTACACTCAATCATTTCAAATATAAATAAAAATGGCTCAGGTAGATACATATCTTCTTCTCCATATATAAAAATGATTGTTCGTCTATCTATCCTCGATTTTTTTCAAAATTACTGCAACGGTTTCGGTGAAAAGAGTTCGTTTCTTTCTTATTATTGCCGGGAAAATTTAGAGAGTAGTTAGTTTTAATAAAATCCATTGCGTAAAACTGTTGCAATAACGTTTTAAAATTAACATGATAAACATGGAACTCGCCATTTTGTATTTAGGTTAGCCCATATATATACCACTCTGGTTAGCCACAGATTACATATTCAAAAGAAGAATGCTTATTTGGGTAGAATATTTTTTGCATATAAAGTGGAAAACACATTTAGGTACCTACTTAAGAATTTTATTATTTAGATATATTGTAAAAAAATAAATATTTGGAAAGAAATAAATTTTTAAAATTAATGTTTCTTTGTGTAGAGATAGTAAAAGTCATCACAGGGCATTACTTTCGCTGTCAAATCAATGATGGTACCCAAACAAAAAGTAAGAATTCATAACTTTATAACTTCATTTAAAAAAATCTCACTCAGAAATCATTTCCTACATATAACTAACTAGCATCGAACCTAAAGTCAATCGTTCGACTCCTCTTCTTGTCCCTTTTGCACACATTTTTTTTTGTAAAAATACACTCACGGTACCTACTATTTAAATTAAAAGTAAATAATAAATCATTTAGTATATTATATAAGGGAAGCTTCGTTTCCGAAACACGTTGATATTTATATATTAAACGGTGGTGTACATAAAGTATTTTTTTATTAATTTTATTGATAATGACACCATAATGTAATTTTACTTTTATTGAAGGAAAAATTATTCATTCGACAAAAATATGTGTCTTCTCTCCAAAATGTTTAATCGTTGACATGAAAAAAAAAACATTGCAATTATGAATTGTTTACACGATTAAACTGTCTTTGTACATACAAGAAAGAAAATACTTATCAATTAAAATATGAAACAGAAGAAGACACCGAAAATAAAAATATACTGTCCCGACTGACTCAAAATTAGACTAGAGCTCCTGAGTTGTCCTGCAGATTTTCAATAATGATTTTTTTTTCAATGATTAAGTTACACTGAAGTGTAAAACTTCAATAAGTTAACCCTAATTTTTTTCAAATAAAATGATCACACTTTAAATAAAGCAGCATCTACAGGTAAAATAAGCTTCTTTTAAATCACTGTTGACATCTAAATCGTTTCCTATGCAGGATACGCGCTGTACCGCACTGATCACACGCCACACGATGACAGGAACAAACGCCAAATTTGATTGTCTCACCGAAAGAATCATCAAACCGTAATACTGACCGTAAAACAATGATACAAACGCCGCAACTCAATTCCACGTACAGGATGTTACAAAAGTATATGACGGCAACAAATCATCAGCACAGCTTCTAACATCCATCATACGAGCGGGCACTTCGCGTGCTCGGTTAGGGCCACATAAACAAACAGCGGACATAAAAATAAATCTAATAGCCAATAAAATGTGCCATTACTATTACTTAAGTGCGCGTTATACAATATTATTATTCGTTACCTATATGTTCGCAGTTTTCGATTTCTTTGACACCATGTATAATTTATTATTACTCTAGCTAGCTATATAACATGTGGGTTGGCACCTATTTGAAATGTGTGTTTTCGATTGTTAAACTAAACCGCAATTAATGCGATTCGCGCCGATTTATTGATTTTTAAACGTTTTGCAAGAAACGCCCGTAAAAACATAATCCACTCACTTGATTTTTGCGCGCATAAAAAAAAATCTAGCAATTACACAATAATTTATTCACAATGAATATTTCAACAGAAACAATAAATTTATCACCGCTGATTATTTAAGAATTAGTTTTATTTGTTTCGCTATAAATTGTTTATTAAAGCTACCTATTATTTATTTGTAATAACATTTATTGCAAACAGCAGCGAATTTCAAGGATATAAATAAATCTGATTTTATTTGTCCCGCAAAAAGGATAGTTTGTTCAAATGATTTACAATCGTGTCAAAAAAAGCGTAGGCTTAGATTTTTTAACCGATTTCAGAAAAGATAAATTAAACTGAAACCTGTTTATATGATTTCTTCTGTGTATAAATCAACACTCTAGCACACAAAGAGCAGTCAACAAATAGGAGAAGGCAAATTTATATTAAAAACTGTTATATTGGACCCTCCTTCCCATTGTCCTTTTTTTCATTTCTTTCAAAACAAAATGGGGGGTTTCGAAGACATTACATTATCATATTTTGCTCATAAATTTTTAAGGACAAAACATGTTTTGCCCTGGATGAAAAATAACAATAAAGATAAGCCATCGGGGTTCCGTAAAAATCTCATCCCGTGAATTCATATTTTGTTTGTATAAAATCCTAGGTAGGTAAAGTTGGGTTGGAACCATTTTTTAAAAATTATTTTTGCATCCAACCATCCGAAACTATCATACCTTAAATAATAATATAATAATAAATGGATTGTTTCAATAGCGCCGTTTTCATGAGAAAATCACCACAAGGGCGCTTTACAACATAATTTATCTAACCTATACCTTATCACTTAGACTTATATCTAATCATTTACATCTTAGATTTATTACTAATGGCTTACAGCTAAGATTTATCACTGTAAACTACATAATTCAGACTTGTAATTCGTGACTTACATCTAAGACTTATATAGCTAGCGACTTACAACTACGACCTGTAACTAGTGAAAAACATGTTTACGAACAGGAGAGTCTTTTAAACAATATTTTTGAATGACGGTTTAGGAATAGGGACTTTCAACTAAAATATTTACTTTTGAGAATAAATATATAATGATTGTTGCTCTTGTCTTCAATGATAATTTACTTTGGACGGATATACGAATCCGATGTCTTCATGAATTTATTTATTAAGGTTAATCTAGTCAATACATTCTTATAAATTACCAACGTGAACTACGTGACGTTAAGAGACGCTTTAAAGCTATTTGTACCTATATGGAAAAATAAGATATTTTTCTAGTGAATTTATCGGAATTTATTTTCGTACTTTTTATTAGGAGTATGATAGGGGGTGTATCAGCACGTACCCGACAAACTTCAATCAGTGAGTCCCCAGCGTATTTGATGTAAAAAATGTAGATTGCACGTTGGTCTCAAGTGAAATGTAATTATCTACATATGCATATGTACACCTATACATATTGTTTTTAATTTAAAAAAATCAATACTTTATATTTAATGCCTTTGTAAATTAAATGCTATTGAGTTGATTACCTACCTACATACCTACGATTACGAAAATTGAGTATCGGATGCCAATGAAATTTTTAATCAAAATATGAACCCTACGATTTTGAACCATAAAACCATCGTTTCTTTGGGGAATCATTAATTTTAATCTGATCCCACAAAAAATTTCACGCAATCGCAAAAAGATCTTCTGACAAGTAATACCTTGACTTCCGCGGGTGAAAAATATAATCAAAATGTACATATAATTGAATAAGGAACATAAATGAAATTTATACTTGAATGAGGTATAAATTTGAAATTTAAATTTGGAATCCGGCGACAGCAGCGCTCGGTTGAACTCGAATCCGCGGCGGTCGTAAATTAACATGTTTTAAAGAAAATGAAAAATTCATGTAACAACCCTTCTACAAAGTT
This sequence comes from Halesus radiatus, assembly GCA_022606495.2. Classification (NCBI taxonomy): domain Eukaryota; kingdom Metazoa; phylum Arthropoda; class Insecta; order Trichoptera; family Limnephilidae; genus Halesus; species Halesus radiatus. The sequence goes on from JAHDVE020006373.1 coordinate 109,139, forward strand.
TCATTTTCTGTTGCAGTACGATCTAGTAGGTGCGGTGAATAATTTTTGAAGACTTTTCGGCTGGCTGGATTGATTTACTTGTAAAATTATGGAGATACTATTCACGAATTGCACGAATAAATTCAGATACCTACCTATTTTTCTCGAAGCTTTACATTTCACAAAGAATATCAAATACTATATCGATTTTGGATTCATCTCAAGCTTTTTTGAGTAAATGGAGACTATAATGCGTGTTTTCCATTTAATGATGACCGTGTTCGATCAAAATGTTTTTATCAATAATTAATTGAATAAAGTGACATATATTTTTATTCAGTAAACCCTAAAACTGGTGGTGACTTGCAGGTAAATTATTCCCAATTTTGTTATGTAAATTAAAATAATCACATAAGTGTTTTTTTCTTTCTTAAAGACTACCCATTATAAATTTTATAACAAACAGCATTTCAAAGAAATTGTGAATCAACTAGAAATGTCTCAAGTGCCTACCTATTGCATGAAAAACGTGGATATGCACATTACAAAAATTATACTACGAAATGTTAACCTACATTAGTATGATAAAGTTTGTTTTAGTTTGATTTACTATAATTTTATTAAACAAACTAATGAGGTTATCAATAAAGCCAATAAACTTCTGGGATTTATAATTCGTATTTCAAAACCTTTTCAGAAAATAAAGATTCTGTACTCCCTGTACACCGATATGGACACCTTTATACCAAGCCCATATTGAAAGAATCGAAAGCATTCAACGTTAATTCTTTGAGCATATAAATTGTAAATTGAAATTACACTTTGCAAATAATAACGAATTCTTAAAAATCCATAACATCATCACGCTTCAAACGCGACGTTTAAGATCAAATCTTGTTGTTAAAAATTATGAATAATGGCCTGGACTCGTCAGAGCTCATCAACTTAAAAATTCAAATACCGTCAAAACCAACCGGATAAACCGATTTTTTTTATCATTTACCTGCATACAGGACTAATCTTAGGATAAATTCTCCAATTCCTCGTATTTATAACGCACAATTTCACAATATCGACATTCTTCACAATACCCTTTCAAAATATCGAACCGAGCCAAGACAACAAATTGATGCACGAGTATAAAATGTATCGAGAGTATCTCCTGTCTCGATCATATCTTCCTTTTCCCCTCCCTTCTTTTTTTTTATCTTGTTAGCTTCAAAAATAAAATATCTGTATTTAACCACTGTTAGCATAAGAAACTTTGTAGGTTTACCGTCTGTTAAACTTCCTTTGTATATATATTTGTATTAATTGAATTCCATTCAGAATTGAAACGATGCTTGAAATGGATTTTAGCCATGTTTGGTGACCAGATCTGAATAGCCAGGTATTTCCCATTTTCCCCACCTTCCTCTCCCCCTCCTCCTTCCCCTCCTAAATACCTTCAGCCTCACAAGATTCCCCAATTGGGAATGCCATAGTCTCACTGGCTCCAGACGGTTGGGAGCAGTTTGGGACTCTTGTGCGGTATTCATGTAAAAAATAAATAAATTAAAAGCTGTTCGTTTCTTACAAATAAATAAATACTATACGCATGTTTTTTCCACTTTAATTGTATTTAGTTGGCAGACACTTACAATGCAACATTTCTAAACCCTCGTTGTAACATACTTAAGCAAATGATTAGTTGTAATGATACAACGTGTAACTTGTAACACAAGATTAACACCTTTTGACGTAACACAATCCTCGTGACCGTTGTGCGTTATAAAATCTTAACTTAACGAGGAAAAAATCCAATTTCACCAAGTAATACAATATTATTTACTGCCCAACTCATGCTGAGAACTTGAATTTAGATGAAAACCAAACCTAAACTCCAATGTTGAAAATTTATTTAAACGAAAATATCCTGTTACCGAAGTGAAATCATCCAATAAAGTATTAGACTTCAATGGACATAATGAACATAATATATAAGCGGAAATCGCTTTTATATACGAGACTCTAATCACGTTGTGGGTTACCAACCAGACTGGAAATGTTACATAAGTAGAGGCCCAAACCTTAACTCAAGTTGTTTCTTGGAAAAAAGGCCATTCGATCGCCTACACCACGTTTGGCCTAATTCCGATAAATGTTATGTAAATCGTATTTATTAGTCTCTTTGAAAAACGCTGTTTCTTTAAAGAAAAAACAATTTATATAAATGTAGACTTACGGTGGGTTCCTAAATTAGATTGAAATTGAAGGTACCCATATATATACCTTTACTGTTAGATGTGTGCAGCAGTGACGTATAAAAAACCATGAACATTGAAATTACTGAACGTCGCGTCGTAGGTATCAAAGATCAAAATATAGTAAATATCCATAGTCTCACATAGTAAATTTAGTACAAATTATTTTTAAGTAACTATTAAAGATGGCATCAGATCGTACAATGGCATCAGGGAGTATATAAAGAACAATAGTTCATGAAGGATATAAAATTAAGAGATCTGCGTACATATAAATCATATAAGTCGACTTAGGTTACATTAATATGAATTGAATAGATAGATTGTAGATATTTAAAATACTTTTCGCAGTTTTCCAAGACAATGGGGCTTTCATCAATAATTTAACATATTAATTCTTATTGTTTTAAATTCGCAGAACTCCATTTATTAAAAAAGAATTAATGTAACGAACCTTAATCAAAATTAGAATTAAAATAATTATATATCATTAGAAACAATCACTTTGTACTTTGACATCATCTATATATATAAAAATAAATGTACGTTTGTTTGGCCTCGATTTTCTCGAAAATTACTAGACCGTTTTCGCTGAAAATAGCACAGTTTATTCTACACCTAGTTTAGGTACCTACTGAAGAACTTTATTATTTTGATATATTTTGAAAAAAATAAACGTTGGGAAAAAAATAAAATATTTAAATGAATGTTTCTTTATCTGGAGATAGTCACATTCGCTGTCAAATCAATTATGGTACCCTAATGACAAGTGAAAAATCCCGAGCAAGGCCGGGTACACATCAGCTAGTATTAAATAAAACAAACACTTTGTTATATACCACGAATTTATTGTATTTTTACACTATCCGGTTTCACTTAGATCAAGCTTCGTCATTGCAAATATAATTACTAAAGAAAAATAGAAAAATAGAATATTATTAGAAAAAAAAAAAAAAAAATATATATATATATATTCATTAACGCTCCGGCATCGAAGGAGTACAGTCGTGTATATTGGTGATAATTGTGATCAAAAATTTATAGTGTACAAACAATATCTCGCCCACCGGGCGATCTACATAAACAAAATGGAAACGCAAGAAATCATTAAAAACATTAAAGAATTAATAAATAAAATTACTTCCGTAAAAGATTCCAAGGTAAAAACATCGTTGGAGCAAAGTTTAATATCCCTGGAAGAAATATTTCAAAATGAGCGTATCTGTCTACAAAAAAAATCATAGATTTACAAGAAACGATGATTATTAATGACCAACGATACACCAAGAAACTCGAAGAAATTCTAATAACCAACCAAAAAACATACGCCCAAGTGTGTGACAACAAGAAACCAGGGGACACGAAATTGAACATTGAACCGAAATACTCAATTTTATTAACATCTAACACCTTAAACGCCGAGAGCATAAAAACAAAAGTTCAAAAAAATATTGATTTAACTAAAATTAAAGTCGGAGTCAACGGAGTTAAAAAGATTGGCGAAAAAAAATGATAATTTCATGCCAAAAAAAAGAAGATGCAGAAATATTAACCAACGAAATAAATAAGATAACTGGAAAGGAGATTTCGGCTGAAGAAATAAAAAAAAAGAAACCGTTCTTGATGTTAAAAAGGCTTCAATGCCAATTGACTGAAGAGGATATTATACATGGAATTATACAACAAAATCAAGAATTAAATCAAGAAGACAAAAATAATATTAAACTTATTAAAGAGTTAAAAAACAAACATAATGAAGGTAAAGAAAACGATACCACAAACTACATTATTGAAACAACCGGAAAATTAAGAAGAATATTATTAGACAAAAAAAAATAAATATAAAATTCCAACGAGTGTACGTCGAAGATTGTAACCCACTCACACAATGCTATCACTGCCTTAAGTTCGGCCATACAGCCCAAAGATGTCTCGACAGGACGCAGCCACCCATTTGCCCCCATTGTACTAAGGAACATATACTCTCGAAATGCGAAAACAGAGAAATAAACCCAATTTGCAACAATTGCTGTGTGCAAAATAAAAGATTTAATTTGAATTATTCCACCGAACACCGGGTTGACAGTATAAAATGTCTTTACCGGCAAAAAATGCTTCAAATTGCTAGAGAGCGCATCGACTACGAATAAATATGGTAAATTATATCTCCTCATACTAACTTCAAAATGACTGATTTTATATGTAATGCTTTAGATAAAAAAAACATTTATAGAAGAAAGATTATACCACTCCATAAGAGATTTAAATCTAATTTGCTCTGATAAAGGATTTACCTTATTTCATACTAATATAAGAAGTATCGAAAAGAACTTAGATGAATTAATAATATCTTTAAAAACATCAAATTATTTTCCGGACGTTATAGTGTTAACAGAAACACATTCCGCCGGCGAACTGAATTATAATATCCCGGGTTTCACTTTCTATACAACAACAATAAAGTTAAACAAAAACAGTGGTATTACAATATTCATATCTAACCGCTATAATGTACTCAACATTAAAGAAATACACAATTTTCATAATGTAAACCTATTAAATATTGAGTTTAAAGACCAAAATAAATATTATAATATTATTGCCGTTTATCGCACTCATGCATCAGTAATATCACAATTTATAAATGAATTAAAAATATATTATTAAATTTTAGAAATAAAAATAATATTATTGTTGGAGATATGAACTTAAATATTGCAAAAGAATACTCTAGTAAGGATAAAGATAATTATCTAAACATGTTAGCGGAACTTAATTATTTACAGTGCATAAATTCATATACTAGAAACGTTCGAGGTCAACGACCTTCATGTTTAGATCATATATTTACAAATATTTCTGATATCCAAAATATTATATCCGCTGTCATTCATACAACTATCACTGATCATTATTCATGTATATTCAATTATAAATTCTGTAATCCAACTTTTCCACCATTTAAACAAGAAAATGTTTCAAAAAAAGTACTTAACATGGATACGTTAAAATGTAAATTAGAAGTAGAAAATTGACTTGATTTATATCAATGTAATGATGTCAATGTTTGTTGTAAAATGTTTGAAGAAAAATTATCTAAATTCATAAATGACTCAACAAATAATGTCATATCCAAATCCAAACTACCTAACTTCAAACCTATAAAACCATGGATAACTCACGGTTTAATAGTATCTGTACGTCATTAGCAAGCTCTTTATAGATTAACTAATCAACAACCAAATAATGAACATTTACAGAAACATTTTAAAGCATATAAAAATAAACTCTCATATATCATAAAACATACAAAAGAAAGCTATTACAAACAGAAGTTGATACAGGATGAAAATGACAAAGGAGTATGGACGATTATAAATGAGATAATGGACAAAAAAAAGTATAAAAACAAAGAAATCAGCACTATTATTCATGATAATTCGGAAACATGTTGCAAAGAGAACCCTTTAAAAGCTGCAAATATATTTAACGAATTCTTTGCAAATATAGGAGAAAATCTTGCTAATCTTATACACAAAGATCCAAATATAACAATTCCAGACTGTAATGTTGATGTTAAAATAAAATGTCAACATTTCAACTCACCACAGAGGACGAAATAGTAACTATTATAAACGGCATGAAAGGAGGCTCTGCCCCAGGTTTTGATAGAATTACAATTAACATTTTAAAAAATATTAAAAACAAAATTTCTAAACCGTTAATGCATATAATCAACACAAGTTTCCAATGCGGAGTATTTCCATGTAATTACAAACAAACTACCATAACTCCAATATTTAAGTCTGGTAATCCCGAAGATGTTAATAATTACTGTCCCATTTCAGTAATCTCAAATATTGCAAAAATTTTTGAAAAACTTGTAAAAAAAAAAGACTTAACCAGTTTATAAAATGTAATAGCATAATTCACGAAAATCAATTCGGCTTTATGGAAAGTAGAAGCACACAGGATGCAATTTCAAAATTAACTAGCCTTATTCACACTTCATTAGATAAATCACTAAAATGCCTTGGAATTTTTATAGATCTCAAAAAGCGTTTGATAGCATATCTCATGACAAACTTATAATTAAATTAAGCAACATTGGAATAAATAGTACAGCTCTGGAATGGATAAAAAGCTATCTTTTCAAACGTCCTCAAGTGGTAAAAATAAACGAGGTACTTAGTCATAAAAAACAAGTAATTTTGGCATACCTCAAGGTACAGTACTGGGACCTCTACTTTTTATCATCTATGTAAATGATATATTCATGCAAAAGCGAAACGGAAAAATAATATCTTATGCTGACGACACTGTCATAATAATTGAAGGTACTGACTGGAATTCTATTAACAAGTTAGCAAATACTGATATTAATATATTAAAAAATTGGTTCGATAATAATCTACTCTCCCTTAACACTGGAAAAACAAAATTTATTCCTTTCTCTATCAATAAATTTAAATCAAAACCCGAAATAAAAATTATAATACACCAAAGTAACTGCAACAGAATCAATTGTAATCAAGCATGTTCAATACTTAGTCCAACTTCCGAAATTAAATACCTTGGTGTATATATAGACCAGCATTTTAAATGGAAAACACATATTTGTGAACTTGTTAAACGAATTAGAAAATGTATATATATTTATAAGACTAAGAAATATTCTTAGACTAGAAAACCTAAAAAGAGTGTACTATGCAATTGTTCAGTCTATTTTACAATATGGAATTATTGGCTGGGGGGGAATATATGATAATATTTTAAGTCCACTTAAAATAATTCAAAGATTGATAATAAAGGTAATTTTAAAAAAACCATCATCATTTTCCACTGAAAAGCTTTTTACAATATTCAATGTACCTACAGTAGATAAAATTTATAAAAAAATATGCAATTATTCAAATCTTTAAAGAAAAAACGTTAAATAAATTACAATTCAATATATCCGCAAGGTATCAACAAAACATTAAAATCCCGCCATTCAATACTAAGCATACGCAAAACACATACCTATATCTAGGAATAACTTTTTTTTAACAATCTGCCAACTGATCTTAAAATTATAGAAAATATCCATGAATTTCAACATAGATTAAAAAATTACCTCAAACTACTGTAACAATTTAAAAAAAAAAAAAAAATTATTATTATTAGATTTTTTTTGTCTTTTATTATTATCTTCTCTTCTTTTCTTCTACTTTCTTTTTATTTTCTTTAATAGTGATAAATTACAAAATTTACACGACAAATTCATATTTTCCTGCTATTGTACAACAATACTTTAAGTTATGATTTGATTAATTAAGCGATAATGACTCACCAAACACAAGAACCTTGTTTCTTTATGGTGAGGAATAGCTATAATATATTTTTTGTTACACTATATGAATCATGTCTTATTTTTATATACTCTCTGTAAAAAAAATGATTATATTAAATAAAATAAAAAAAAATAAAAAAATATATATATATAAAATATTATTGTATTATTGTAATACCATATTATTCTTTACTTATTATATTTTCCCTGACCAAGCTTGATCTAAGCGAAACAGGTTGGTGTAAAATTACAATAAATTCGTGGTTTATAACAAAGTGTTAGTTTTATTAAATTGAAAATAAAATATACATACTTTAAAACTTGAGAAATTTATTAAAAAACGGTAAAATTGGGTAGGAGTTAATAAAATCGAATAAGCAAGTGGTCTCAATGCAACCGAACCGCAGTTTTAAAATGGCTTTGAACTCCGAAACAGATGTCACAAAAAAAACTGAAATAATCTCAGGACATATTAAAAACGTTATTAAATTTGATTTACTTAAAATATTAAAAGCAATTATTTATACTCCGAAAAGAACTTAACTACAAGAAATAAATTTTTTTTAATTTTATGTAAATCAAATTAAATAATGTTATTATTAAGTTCTGCAAGTATTTTAAGTTGTTTTTATTGTGACAGCTGTTTCATTTTCAAACTGTTTGAAAATGGCCTTAAACGCCGAAACAGCTGTCACAATAATAACAACTAAAAATACTTGCAAAACTTAATAATAGCATTATTAAATTTGATTTACATTAAATTAAAAAAATAAATAAATGGAGTTCTTCAAATTAAACACAAAAATAATTAAAACAAGAAATAGACTTCCTCAAGAAGTTTATCAAAAATTAACTCTTTTTTTGATCTGGATAATTGTGAATATCTAAAGAAACCGCAAAGTACGTCAATGTTATATGCTGTCATATTTTATAATTAGACGTGACTCTAGATAAAAATAGAATTGAGTTTACAATGTGATGCAATTGAACTGTTAACTACATACGAGTATTAGATAAACTCTTCCCAGCCAGCTGAAGTCAGTTTTATTAAAGAGATTAGGTAAGGAAAAAGTGTTCACCTATAAATTATTGGTTGAGTTGCTAAGTTATCAAACAGGTTATTAAATTATTACAAGAACTTAAGAACGTCATACGTAAACATATAGAATATTAAAACTTGTCAAATTTTCAATGCTATCAACTTTCTTATCGAGAGCTTAAATCTCTCGGATATCGCAATTTTATTTATATAGCCATCAAAAGCTTGACAAGGACTACAGGCCAAAAATTGCGGTGGTCAAAACTTGCAAAAAATATAAAGGTAATTTCGAAATCGCATATTCGCCGATTGAGGTCAGAAAAACAATTCGTAAGAGTAGCCGGTTTAATTTGAAAATTATTACTGATTATTTTGCAAGACTTACATATAATACGAAACTTAATTCATATCCTATGAATACATCGAATTAGTATCTATCATCCATAGCCATGATTGATTTACTGTCTTAGTCTAAGTAATATAACAATATACAATATAAAAAAAGGTTCTAGAACAATAGAAACACGAAAAATTTAACTAACAAAAACTCCGCTCAATATAGTGAAAGACAGTGCGGCGGGAGAATGTATTTCAAGATGGTAAATAAAAATACAGTATTTTCATATATATATATATAAGTATAATCGCAGTAACTTCAGCGTAGGAACTGTGTTTTTACTTACGGACACGGAGATACTGCGTTTTTACTTACCAACAGCGATGAAATTGTAATAATTAATTAATTAATTGTTTTTGTTCTTAATTCGTAGAATTTCGTGAACTCCATTTAATTTATTTATTTTTTAATTTAATGTAAATCTTTGTTTTTTAAATTGCATAAACATCAACATTCATATTACAATTTTTAATACGAAAAACGAGTAATGTTGAATTTTGTCTTATGTGAAATATACGAAATTCAATACTTAATATCTTCCCATGTTCAACTAATTTTTGTTAATTTTGGTAATTACTGTGTTTTTACTTAACACGGTAGTATGATTCCTCACAGTAGTTTTAGCTAACGGCTACGGAAAGGGTTTTAAAAAATATTATTGCCAGCTTTTTCTACTCACCTTAATGCAAACCTTACTTATGGAGATGGATCAGATTTATTTGAAACTTAAGGTCCTCATTAAGTAGTTTTATGAAGAAAAACGTTTTGTTGATTCGTTATTGATAAGGAACTCCAGTGAAAAATATAGATCAGAAAACAGCGATTCAGAATATATATAACTATACGTAGAATTTATAAATCGGTATTTAAAAGTAAATAAAAAATCATATCATCGAAACACCTTGTTGTGTTGGTACCATTGTATTCGGAACATCTGACTTAACGTGTGCATTCTGTGTTTGGATTCGAATGGAAATTTTTATTTTGTATTTAAAATTTGTATATTTTTTTTGTTTTGGCGAAATTTCAACTTAATTTGGGTGACTTTAGCTCTATAATTGTTGTTCAATTTAAAATAAACTGTTATTAATGAAAGAAATTCGATTATTCATGAGTAAAAAAATATCAATACGGATTTTACGAAAATGTTATTGCTTAATACTATTATTATTCTTAGATTTAAAGTTACTAAAAAGGTACATAATTTTCTTACTTACTTTAGTTATGGTTTACTATGAATAGAATATAAAATTATATACGGTAGATGAGCTCTACCGTATATAATTTATAATTTATTTTTTGACATTTGACATTCTAACCTCAACACTGATCAAAACCAACCGGCCATAGATTTGGAGCGCTTTGACGGACTTTTAAAAATTGAACTACGAACTATGAAACCTAACTTTAGAAAAAAAAAACGAAATATACTGGTATTTAAGTTTGAACGTCATTATTGATAACAAAAAAAAAATTGACAAGAGTTCCTTAATACAAAACTCTTTATCTGTGCATGACTTTCGTAATGTAGGCGATAAAATAACCCACATTAGGTTGCTACAAGACGTCTTCTAACAAAATATTTTCTTTTTAAAGTATGTTTTGTAAAAGCAAAACATTTCCTTTTACTTTTAAATAATCATTTCAAACCCGCTGCAAACAATCCATTGATTCTCAAATTTATTGGAATGTATTTCGAGAAGCATTCTCAGTGGATCTAATTTACATTAAGCTCCAACTATTGGAACATTCCGCATTCAAACGACGTTCGAGAAGATCATTTCAAAAGGCGTTCGAATTTCAAATCTGATATCGTTCCTTCTACTTGTTTTGTATTCCGAACGCCCGCCGAGGAAGGGGAGGGGAGAGTTGGGTTTGGCGGGAAGTTTGAAAAAAAAGTAGCAGGGAGGAGTGAGCCACGTACACAGTGCCCATAAACATCGTAACAAACTGCCACACAGAGTCGTATCTCCCGCTTCTTACGACCTCCCTCCTCTCCCTCCCCACACCCTATCTTACTTCTCTCTTTCTTTCCCTCCACCCACCCTCCGCCTTCTTCATTCTTCTCCCAGGGTTTCTCAATGTAGTGGTGCCATCTCGGAGGAGAAAATAATATCGCAGAGTAGGGACCCCACCAAAATTTCGAAGGCGTAGAATTTACATATTGGACGAACGGAGAGCAATGTATTTAATGGAAATTCAAAATGAAAAAATGGTTTTGTATTATATTTTTGTTATCATCATAGCCTTAAATAAAGCTGAATTTCGATTACGATACATATACAGCGTCCCTGAGGAGATTTTCCAAAAAAAAACTGCGGTGTACATGTTATCCATTTTTATTTATTTATTAATTATTCCCAGAAATGTATTATCTCATGCGGACTCAAGTGAAGATAAATTAAAGTTCATTTGAAAGGATTTAAAAAATTTAATATCCGTATTTTAAATAATTGATAAATTAACAGTAACTTTAATGATTACAAAAGATCAGGGGGCCAAGTCAGTACCTTTTGCGTTAGCTAACGCAAGTTAAATCGTCCATAAACAACACATTTTGAAAGTTTTCATAAACGTAGCGTCGTCTCTTGCGTTTGCGTTGCGGATTAGTATCTTAACATGAACGCAACCTTAACTTGTTAGTGCGATACGAACTACCAAACTGTCAAAATGTGCCGTTTGTGGCCGTTTTAACTTATGTTAGCTAAAGCAAAAATTACAGACTCGGCTTCCCGATTGCCCGTGGTAACTAAATATTTTTAATGATTTGTGGAGATATTGTAAAATTTGCAGTTTTCGAACATAATTATCTGTCTATATAAAATATGTAAGTACATACTAACTAAAAAAGGTTGTAGTAATCATTTTTCCATATTGATATGCACCTGTTATTAAATTCCAAATGCCTAAATTATATTCAATATGCTACTAAACCATAACCCCCCCACATTTTTACAAAAGTTAAAACCGTTCATATGGAGAAAATATCTAGCTATATATGTAAAAATCAATGTAAGTTTGTTTGTTTCTTTGTCCTCGACGTTCTCAAAAACCACTAGACAGGTTTCGCTGAAAATGGCACAGTTTGTTCTTATTAGTGACGGGAAGGTTTAGAAAGTAAATGAAATGAAATCCAATATTTCAAACTGTTGCTACACCGTTTTAAAATTAGTATGAAAAACATTGAACCCGCCAAGTTTTATTAAGGTTAGCCCACACTCTGGTTAGCTACAGATTGCATATTCAAAAGAAGAAGGTTTTTTTGGGTAGAATATTTTCAAAATGGAAAACACGAGTATGTTCCTAATTAAGAACTTTATGATTTAGATATATTTTGAAAAAATAAACGTTCGGAATGAAATATTCAAATGGATGTTTCTTTATTTGGAGATAGTTACTATCGCTGTCAAATCAATTATGGCACCCTAATGACAAGCAAGAATCCACAACATCATAACTTTATATAAACCCGAGCAAGACCGGGTACACATCAGCTAGCATTATTCTATTTTTGTTTAATATAAATTCCAAAGCCGTGTTAGATAATTCTGTATGAACGTAAAGATGCTTTCCCTGTAAAACAAGCTGTGTAAGGTATATAAACAAGATTCACATTACCTGTCACGTAAATTAACACCTATTAGCTTTTAAGTAACATCCTTTTCGCATCATTATAAATCTTAATTAATTTAAAAGAAAAGTTATGATTATGATGTATTCTCTATTTCAAGCAACATAATTTTATTTAATTAATTAAATTAATCAAAAAATTTTGTAATTCTCACAGGTGTAACCGACACTTTCAAATAAAAAACCAATAATGATTTGTCGATCAATCACAAATTAGGCAAAATAATGGGAATATTTTATGACGTCCGCAACATCAAATAAGTATTAAATTTGTTCACAGATTTGTTTCAGCATTTCACCGCTCGTAGTCCTGTAGGTATAAAATTTTTTTTTTTAGTTTCTATTCAAAAGTTTTACCTCTGTGAGACTTTAGTAATATTTTTAAAGTTTAAAACATAATTATAAGGACTGTATGTAATCGAGCGGAGTATTATAAAACATCGGGAAAAAAGCCTTAATATTTCCAGACAATAATATTTTTTTTAATAATTAAATATGTATTTCGCAAATTTATAAGTTTGAAATTAATCATACGCAAATTCGTCGATATTTATTAAAGACTCGATTAATGCAAATACGCCAGATTCCACATAGTCAGCTCGCCTTACTGTGATTGTGGGTCAGAGGATACTCTGGACCATAATTTCTTTGAGTGTCCTATCAATGACGAATTTCCAAACTTTATGCATGAATTGATAAAACTTAAAATTAAACAACCTACCAGTATTCCCCGCCTTCTAAGTCTCAACTCCCCCCAAATTAACAATTTATTAGCAAAACATATTTATAAATATGGCATTAAAATTTAAGTCATCGGGGATTAAAAACACATAAATTTGCATTGTAACTTATTTGCTTCAATTTTATTTGCCCAAATATTATATCCTGTTTAAAAGTAACGAATTTTAAGAACAATCCGTGTTATTAAAATCTGACTGGTTAAACATGGCCAAGATCGCCCTCAATAGGTGAAAGCCATAAAATAAAAAAAGACAAATACGTGTATAATATAAATAATTTATGGATATGTAGGTACCTAAAATAAATTCTAGTACTTTAAGTTGGTTATAGATTTGCAAAGTGCACGTAAGGTAATATTTCACAAACGGCGTAATAAAATTATTAGCAAAGTATTACCATTAATAGTAGAAAGGTACAATATTCCGTAACTCACGGGGATATACTTGCTTGTGAAATAAATTAAGATAAAATAGGGTACCTCTATGTTTATATAATTTTGCAGCTGGGTACTGTTAGGTACGTTCACTTTGTGGCGTGATAGCTTGAGATAAAACCTTCGTGTAGAATTTACCCGGGCTGAGATGTCGCAGTAAAATACGGAACATTATAAGCCTTCAAAGCCGTCGAGCGTCGGAATACCCGAGAGGCAAAAGTCCATTAACATCTGCAATGATCAAGACTTCAAATAATGTGCGTTGAAGTAAAAAACACTTTGTAAAAAAAACCGACTCATTCCCACATAAAATAATTTTACGGCTCTTATTAATCTAACCGTTTTATATTTTGTGTCACTTTCTTTACATGGGAAAGTAGGTACTTGTTTATTATTTTTTTATGGGACTCAAGTTTGACATTCTACTCACAAAGCTTAATGTCAGCAAAGTAATTATATGTTATAGTACCTACTTATACTAACATGATACCTATCTTTATGAAGGGCTAAAAAAGCTGAAATTTTTCCCAGTATTTTATTCAGTATCGTCATAAAACTCTGAGCTTTTTACTAAATGCCAACATCTTAACAAGATCCTTGTATATGTATGTATAAGTTGTGTCCTGATGTCCTGACCTCAGACTGAATCAAAAAAAATATATACAGCGAACCTTTAAAATTATTAAATAAAATTCAACATCCTTCTACCCTGTCAAGACTGTCCGAACAAAATTAATTTAGATGTTTCAATACAACAATGTTGGACGAGTGTGTTGCTTTTATGTATGTTGAATAAATTATTAATTTGTGTTCGTTTGATACTTATCCCGACAAAGGATTTAATTATCATCTTAGATGTTTCGAATTAGTGGAGGTTCTACCTTAAATTTTAGTACAGCCATTCATTATAATACGGAACACCTATTTACGTAGTCATATGTACTCATCATCTAAAAATACAATGAAAACTTAGGAATTTATTTGAAAATTGCGTAACAGAAATAATACTTTAGCCATAAAATCTTTAATATTAGAGTTAATAAACCTCGTATCTTATTAAACAATTTAATACGTGTTTTTCATATTCAATATTAGAAATACTGAATTCCCCGCAGGAGGCTAACGTACGCATAAAATTTATCGACTTTTATTCGAAAAACAATTACAGATTATTAATGTATTCGATAAAATGAACACTTTGTTTTAAATTAGTGATTTGTTTTTAAATCACCACCAACCGGTTTTGCTTATTCCAAGCTTCAGCGGGGTAAATTAAAAACTTAAAAATATATAGACTGAGCATATAGAAAGGTGAGATATACAAAATATGACGAAGCTTGGGATAAGCAAAAGCGGTTGCTAAAGATTAAAAAAAATCGTGGTTTAAAACAAAGTGTACGTTTTATTAAATAAATTTGTCAAACCATAAAGCAACTTTTAATCATTGAAAAAAATAATATTAACATCACCTAAATGAAATAAACGTTAAACCGGAAAAAACAACAGAAAATAAAAAGATTTCACTCGCATCTGGGACTCGAACCTAAGACCTCTGCCTATCCGGGGCTACCGCTTTACCAACTTAGTTAATGAGACCAGTTCAATTTATGTTCGTAAAGTTCATATTCATCGATATCATATATCAAATTCAAAATTTGTCAATATTATTCTCCATTTTTAACACAAAGTAATTGCTTTCCACGAAAAAAAAAAATTATTAATACATTAAACACCATGATAAAAAACAAATATTTAACGAAATGATTTATTTACTTGTTTTGGTTATTAAATCTCATGGTGCTAAAAGCTTAGGTATCCGCTTTAAATATTTTTTTAATCAGTTATATGTGTATTCGTGTTCCGTTGGATTTCTGAAAAATATCATTTGAACAGTTTTCTGCCAATATCATACATGTATATATATATCACTGGGGACCATTTCGGCGATGGGAAATTCGGCAACTAATCTGCGGAACTCCCTCCAAGCCGAATACAAACAAACATATAAAACGTTGGGAAGAATACATAAAGCTTTCAAGTGCTGGGTACTTAAATAAAACGAACGGAGGAATGGATGTTAACTGTAGCGTGCTTCCTAAGCATTATCCTACACAAGACGACTGAAAATCGCTGACAGTCGTAAAAACTTTGAAAATATCGCCAGTGTGCTTCGAGCATAGGAATCGGACTTTTTCTTCAAAACAATGTCAGAGAACGATATAAACAATCTTTAATTTGATTCTAGCCCAGATAGCAGGAATAATAATCCCACTGTTTTATTCCAAACACACTCGAACCCTCGTGGATGTTTTAACAACATGTCATTTTCTGTAATAACATGTGAAATGTATTGTCGGGGGATATTGTAAAATGCGCCCCAGACGCGAGGTATAAGATACAATATTTATCCAGAGACGTCTTGATACCAAGATACTTGATACCAAGATACGGACGTGGTTGGCTGGCTGCTCGGATCGCCGAGCTTAAAGCTTGGAATTACTCGGAGAGCGTTTAAGTCATAAAGTTTCCAATTTATTTTAAACGTATAAAGATCTTTTTACACAAATATTCCGAGATTTTCCAACTGCGGGTGAGATAGCGTCTCCCGCAGGGGAATTTATCTGATGCCTGTGGAATACCTCGAAATAAGATTTTTATAAAAAAAAACATGTTTTATGGGAGACGTGTAGGCTGATGCCTGATAGGGGGTGACACGCTGCGTTGAATATATTGGACCGCGCCAACCACACCCTGAGAACCCGAGCCAAATGTTTAAAAAAGTTAAATTTCACCTTCAAATTATACAATAACAATAACGAAAAAAACTGGAAAGCTTCTTGGAAGCCTTCCGGTATTTTTTTGTGTTCCCATATCACAATTAATTTTAACCTATCTACATATAGGTATTAAGTATACATTATAACCCCTTGGCATTTCTGTAGTAGGTAGGTAAAGTGAAAATGTCGTTTCACTAGAGTACGTGTATTTTCGCTCTAAGAAAAGATTACCATTTTAAAGTAAAGTCCTTTCAGCCCTATACAGTTCCTTATTTGAAATGCATAGAGTAAGCCCCACAGCGGAAAAGAAAATGAGAAAAGCTTTATAGTGTTTCGTAAGCTCCCACCTTGGGGAACCAATCTAGAAGGAATATAAAACTTTGGATAAAAGGAAAACTTCTACCACCACCTGGAGCTCTCAACCCCACCTGCCTTAATACAGTATATTCCCTCTTGAGCTTATATTCCATCCCTTTGAAAACAGTAATATAACGTACATTTTAATAAATCTAAGATCATCTTACCACCGTACGTTGAGAGCATAAATATCGTGAGACAGTTGTACAAGACTATTTTACAAATTATTTTGGTAAATTTTCTCGTGATTGTTTTGATTCCACAATATAATATTTGTATTTTTGGACTCATTATCTGGACTGGAGTATTATTCTGTGAACATTTAAAAGAAGGTGTAATAGTGTACCAAACAGTCATACGATTTTCTTTATTCTTCAATAATAAACATTAAAATATTAAAGAACACAATCACTTAGTGGCTCACATTATATTTAATGAAAAACATTATTTTTTAAAACCACTTTATTATTTTAACCTTCCTTAGGACCGTAAAAATATCACCTAATATAATTACATTCCCGAGGAAAATTAAGATTAACCGAAGTCGTTTGGCATATGTATCAATTCAATAAAATGGTTTTAAACTAATATTCTTTTCATTTCTAATAACTAACTTACTACTGATTAACTAACTAATTGACTAACATTTGTGCTACTTTTTTACAAACGTATTTTACTTATTGGTTCACATTCCATATATTTACATATATCTGTATCTGTTTTTTTTTAAGATCAACTAATTCACAATGATATTGGAATTGTACCAGCCCTCCATGGTCGAGGGGTAAGGCTCTCGACTACGAATCCGAAGGTCGCGGGTTCAAATCCCGGCGTGCGCAAGTAATTTGTATTTAATTATTTTGTGTTGTTTCACAATTAATTCATTAAAAATACTATATAGTATATTTGCGCACGTTCCAGAGTGGAAGATACTTTCAGTATCGCCCTGGTGAAAGACCACCATTCAGAATTGAAACGTTGCTTGAAATGGCTTTTAGCCGTGTTTGGTGACCAGATCTGAGTAGCCAGGTATTTACCCTTTTCCCCACCTTCCCCTCCCCAATACCTTCAGCCTCACAACATTCCCCAATTGGGAATGCCATAGTCTCACTGGCTCCAGACGGTTGGGAGCAGTTTGGGACTCTTGTTCATATAAAAAAAACCCATGCAATTAACAAAACGTAAATAATTGCAATAAAGTTTTAAATTGGTATCTACTCATTTTGATGGAAGTCCACAAAGTATTAACTAGCAAAAAAAAGTAAAATTTTTACAAAAGTAAATGACAAACTTGTTGAATGGGTAAAAAGTAGAATACATAAGTGCATAAATAATGCTTGAGACACACTGATTTAGTACTTGATATAACGATTGCTAATTATTTAGACTGGTACATATACAAAGTTATTGCTTAATTTGTTCGTGCGACAAATTAAATATTTAGTTGTTGTATATCGTCAAGGCTATCTAATTTATCCATTTACCTACTGTGATGTTTTTTGCACCTGTGTCACTTTTGTAATTTGAATTTTTATAACAAAATATGTAAAAACCCATATAGGGCGTATACTCGTATAATAAATAAATAAATAAATAAATATTATGTCTTTAAATAAATAACATCCTCACATTATCAGCTTGATATAATTGATGGTAGAATTTTAGTACTTATCCCTGTCATTAAAAATGTCTACCTAATTCAAAGTAGTGAATAGTGTTGTTAATGTTCGTCGTAAAGGGGGAGAGAATTATTCCATATTTGTGTGGCAGGCTTTAATATAGAAAATTTCGATTTTCCTCATTGTTGATTTTCTCGACGGTGTTAGTGTTAATTTGTGATCAAATGTTTGTTGTGTCAATTGAAGCACACATAATTTTGTGTTAAATGAATATCTATATCAGAAAGTTAACGTCAGATCGAAATTCGATCATTATACGTTCCAAATTTACAAATCACATAAAAAAGATAGGTAGCTAGGTACCGAAATTAAATCTACTTTTCCATCAACATAATCTAGAAATTTAATGAAAAGAAACTGCTATGGCAACACAGATTTTAGAACTAAAATTATTTTAGGTTTTAATGTGATGTTATGTGTGATTTTCTAATTTGTGCAGGTTGAGTGAAAGAGAAAAATGACTTGAATTAAATTAATGTTTATCGAACTTTTTAAAAATGGTTTTTATTTATTGTCAGTTAATGTTTGAAGTGTGCATTTAAAAAAATACCCAAAAAAGCATTTCCATGCAATTATGCTGCTAAACGTTAAAAATAACAAGAAGTTCCGATATAAAATTTCCATGGAATATAATGAAGAATCATCTCCTTTTACGAAGTACCAATAATTTTTTTAACACCGCTCGATATCCATGTGAAAATTTTTGAAGACCGTTGTGACTTTTTAAAGATTTTTCTTTAATCTTTTATCTTCTCACCATCTTGGTGTTTAATTTAGTGCAATTAAAAATCATTAAACAATCACAGCACCCTCCTTTTTAGTCTACTCTATTTTGACAATCTGCACCTATTTTTAAATGAGCATTATTTCTGAGATGATAATTTATTAAACCGGATCAACTCTCCTATTAATAATATAATTCGCTATGAATAATAATATAGTAACTGAGAGTTGGTTCATTTCTACCGAGATAAAATAAATTTCATAGCCAGAAAGTTAATCTGGGAAGTCGTTAGCTTTCAGTGTTTAACTTTTCTAATTATCTTCTTCATTTACTTTTATGTGAAATCTTACACAAGTTGTAAAAACAAGTTGTAATATCAAACAGAGAGTTCGCCCGGACTAATACATTTCTCCGTACATAAAAGCCTTTCATTATCTTTCTTTATCTTGAAAATATAACTACTAGGTAGGTAGGTATACATCACAAAATATTTAGCTTTAATTTAAATAATTCAAGTTTAATAATGTTATTATTAGGTTATTTTAGTTTTTATTATTGCGACAGATATTTTGACATTCAAAGCCATTTTCAAATTGTTTAAAATGACACTTTGAAAATGGCTGTCATATTTTCTTGTCATTTCAAATGATTTAAAAATGTCTTTGAATGCATGTCACAATAATGAAAACTAAGAAACTTGCAGAATTTAATAACAACATTATTAAAATTGATTTATTTTGAATGAAATGAAATGGAATTCTACAAATTAAACACAATAACAATTAAGTGATATTAAAAAAATGATACTACATACTTATAGACAAGTTACTGTCTAACAAAATTAACACAAAATGTGGCACGAGTAATAAACAATCTTACGTTTACTGGAAATTCTTAATTCAAATATCGTTTTTGTATAATAAAGACGGACATTTAAAAGATATGTTTGTTGAACGAGATGGATATGGATCCGTATGTCGTTTTCGTAATTCAAAGTTGTATCGAATATTGATACGGATATGAATGAGATGACGGCTACTCGCTTGCACTATGATAGGACCTACTAAGAAAGGACCTACTTCTAGAAGGTTGTCTTTCTTGTACTCATGTGTTGTTGAGTTCTGCTAAATAATGGAATAATATTTATTTTCATTGTTTTATTGTGTGTTTATCAAGTATTCGTAATGTCATTGATGGTTTCCCGATTACAAAATTTGCTTGTATTTACGAATGATATGTTACTGGTGTTTGCCGTGAAATGGTAACACTTATTCATCACACGAGAGGGAACTTATTTGTGCAATTTTGTTAGAGACAGCAGACGACCTCACGCGACGCATGACATTTTAATTATGGTTGTGTACTAAATCAAAGTACGGCAATGCTTGCCACTTTGTGAGCTCTACAACGTGTTTATTGTTTGTAATGTCTTTGATAGTCAACGTCTAAATGCTAAAAAAAACTTAACTGTGTGTACCAGATACCTATTTTTCTGAAGTAGAAAACACTTGATCGATGGGCTTTAACGTCATGAAGAAAAATTTTCGGTCTGTAATATTTAAGTTACCAATGTCATTTTCTCTTGTGTTATTTCCGATTATTTCACCTTCAGTAAAACGTAAGGGAATATGAAATGAATACAAGATTCCTAATTCCGCGAAAAGTTTTATATTGTATCTAAAATATGTGTAATACTTCAAAACTACTATTCAGCTGCTTTTAAAAATAATGAAAATTGAATATTCTTTAAGATGTATATTTCAACAGCTTCCGATATTCACAGTTTCTCTCACTGGAGATTCCTCAAGAATCACTGTTGAATAAATATTGCTCATTAAATATACCTAATTAGCAGTAATATTTGTTTTCGGATGCAGAAATTGATAAATTATATGTATAAACACCCACTTATTTATACATAGGCAAAGACAACGAATTCATAACATTGTCAGAAAATATCGAATAAATGTACATCGATTCTACCTACAGTATATAAATAATACAAAACAGTAATTTTTAGGCAGGTGTGTAAAGTTACTGTATTGCTCATATATATTGACTATTTTCCATTTTTAAATGAACGTAATATGCGCCTTTGTTTTCCAGGGTCACCTACAGAATCCGAAGGACGCCTTTCACAAAAACCACCGAAGCGAACTTATTCTGTCATAAAACTAGATTGGCCGCGATCAGGATTGAAAATCAAATTCTTTTAAGTATGGGCTCACAGGGTTAAATATTTACCTCCCTCCCTTACACTCGCAACACAAGCATCGTAAAATAGGTATGTACAAAACCCGTTATAATAGGTTAAAGTATTGTAAGCGACCATTGTCGTTACAAGACTGTAAACATGTAGGGTGCTGGTCAAGTCACTTTCTATGCTTCTGGAGGTACGGGGCCGACTATCCTTGAGGCAGGTTCAGGAATCCTTCAGGTGGGAGGCAGGAGAAGTGAAAGACTTTGTATGGTTACAAGATGTGACTGGGTACGAGTCACGATTGCTCGTCCGAGTGTGACTGACTTTATTTTCAGAAATTTTCACTTTTATATCCTTACAAAGTGATACAAGTTTTCTACACTAGGGGCGCTGCTGAGGCAGACATGTAAATGAGGGGTCCGTGCACGGTACTGCGTTGCCACGGGGTTAGTTGCACTGTCGAAAACCCGCAACACGGTATCGTGCTGTCGCGGGGTCGGATGTGTTATCGAAGTGATAGGAAAGTCTGCCACACGGTACTGGGCTCCCGCGGAGTCAAGAAATTCCCGTGTGGTTCCATCACGTCGATAACACTATGAGATAAACAAATGTTATAAATATGGTACACAATATGGTGCAAATAGTACAATACAAATCACGAAGTACATTGATAAACATAATGTTGCCAAATTGGAATCCTAATAATCATGATAATTACGATCACGTCGGTTACACTCCCCCCGTGCAGTGAAACTGGACTTGTTTTCATCCAGACGTGTTCGTCGTTGTCCACGGCGGCCGGAAACGCTCCCCCCATCGGGAATAATAGCCGGGGCGATGTCGCGTCTCCTGAGAAGACAGCGGGGCTTCTGGGATCCGCGTATAATCCTGCGGGATCGGGTCTGTAGCCGGATGGTGTGATGCTGTACACCTGAGTGCGGCAGCTATCGTTTCTTCGGTGGGGCCCGCCTATAGCAGGGCTGCGTGCAGAGCCGGACACTTCGGGGTCAGGCAGTGCAAAGCTGCACACTTCAATGCAGAAATTATTGTCTCCTCGGTGGGGCCCGCCTATAGCAGGGCTGCGTGTAGAGCCGGACACTTTGGGGTCGGGCTGTGCGAGGCTGCGCACTTCAGGGCAGCAGTCGTTGTCATGTAGATGGGGCTCGCCTATAGCAGGGCCGTGAGCAGAGCCAGACACTTCGGGGTCGGGCTGTGCGAGGCTGCGCACTTCAGGGCAGCAGTAATCGTCATGTAGATGGGGCCCGCCTATAGCAGGGCCGTGTGCAGAGCCAGACACTTCGGGGTCAGGCAATGCGCAGCTGCACACTTCAGGGCAGCAGTCATATTGGGTAGATGGGGCCCGCCTATAGCAGGGCCGTCAGCAGGCCAGACACTTCGGGGTCGGGCAATGCGCAGCTGCAGACTTCAGGGCAGCAGTGATTGTTGTGGAGATGGGGCCCGCCTATAGCAGGGCCGTCAGCAGAGCCAGACACTTCGGGGTCGGGCAATGCGCAGCTGCACACTTCAGGGCAGCAGACAACATTGGGTAGATGGGGCCCGCCTATAGCAGGGCCGTGAGCAGGGCCAGACACTTCGGGGTCGGGCTGTGCGAGGCTGCGCACTTCAGGGCAGCAGTCATTGTTTCGGTGGGGCCCGCCTATAGCAGGGCCATGTGCAGCGCCGGATCCTGCGGGATCGGGCGGTGCGAGGCTGCGCACCCGGGCAGCGGTTGTTGTGACGGGCCCGCCTATAGCAGGGCTGCGTGCAGAGCCGGACACTTCGGGGTCAGGCAGTGCAAAGCTGCACACTTCAATGCAGCAATTGTTGTCGAGTAGATAGGGCTCGCCTATAGCAGGGCCGTGAGCAGAGCCAGACACTTCAGGGTCAGGCAATGCGCAGCTGCAGACTTCAGGGCAGCAGTTGTTGTTGTGGAGACGGGGCCCGCTCATGCGCAGGCCGGCGTGCAGCGCCGGATACTTCTGGGATCAAGTGCGAGGCTGCGCACCTGGCAGCGGTTGTTGTGACGGGGCCCGCCTATAGCAGGCCGTGAGCAGAGCCAGACACTTCGGGGTCGGGCTGTGCGAGGCTGCACACTTCAGGGAAGCAGTCATTGTTGTGTAGATGGGGCCCGCCTATAGCAGGGCCGTGAGCAGAGCCAGACACTTCGGGGTCGGGCAATGCGCAGCTGCACACTTCAGGGCAGCCGTCGTTGTCGAGTAGATGGGGCTCGCCTATAGCAGGGCCGTGAGCAGAGCCAGACACTTCGGGGTCAGGCAATGCGATGCTGCATTCTTCAGGGCGGCAGTCATTGTCATGTCGATGGGGCCCGCCTATAGCAGGGCCATGTGTAGCGCCGAATACTTCGGGATCGGGCGGTGCGAGGCTGCGCACCTCCGGGCAGCAGTTGTTGTGACGGGGCCCGCCTATAGCAGGGCCGTGTGCAGCGCCGGATACTTCGGGATCGGGCGGTGCAAGGCTGCGCACTTCCGGGTTTGTGTCGGTGCTCAACAGCAAAGGGAGCCCAGACGCGGCGATCAGTTGCTCGATCTGCCTGTTTCGTTTTCTTATTTCTTGCAACTCTTCTCGCATCTGACGGATTATTTCTTTCTTGGAATCCGCAGAGGCTACTGTGCTCCGTGTCGTGTCGGTATTTGTGGCTAGAGCCGCTGCCGTAACAGCTCGTGCTCTAGCATAACAGGCGGCCGTACTTGATTGTTCGGGAACGTGTGTCGCTGGGTCGGCGGTAACCGGGCCGAGGGGAGCCGGGCCGAGGGGTGCGGGGCCAGAGACTGTAGCGCCGAGCGCTACAGAATTGTAACTATAGTCATTCCGTTCGAGCCCGCGGGGAGTGAGGTTGTAAGCAGCTGGGCTGCCATGTAATGCACCGGGCGCTGCGGGGGCAGGGGGCGCAAGACCGGGCCCTACAGCGTAGCGGCGGCTAGCGTCATTTCGCTCGTGGCCGTGGGAAGCGAGGTCCGTTGTAGCTCCGCCGGCGTATGACGTGTCGAGCGCTGCGGGTCGTGCTGGGCCGGACATTTCCGGCTGCGGCCGCTGTGTTCCGCCATTTTGTAATGTGCGGAATGCTTCCACCATTAATGCAGCAATCTGGGAGAGCGGGTCCGCTCTGTTCTTCGCCCAATTTTGGGTTCGACGCGCCGAGTCATCCGTTGTAGTTTGACCCGGGAATGTCGCGTTCGCGTTTGTGGGCTGCGGTTGACAGGGCTGCAGAGGGGTCGTTTGGCCGTGCATCGAGGCGTGTGATGCTGGAAGCCGGTACTCTGCGCCTTGTGGGGCGCCTTGTGTGAAGCCTTGTGGGGCGCCTTGTGTGGCCGTACACTTCTGGGTAACGGCCGGTGACATCTTGTTAAATCACCTGGGTAGCGGCTGGGTACTAGATCCGTAGTCCGGGGATCACTATGTGACTTGATCCGTGCTCGAGAGGACCACTTGTAACAGGCGGCCGTAGCGTATCGAGCTGTGCTGATGCGTCAAGGGGCTTCGGTGTCTCAAGTGGTCGCGCTGTGTCAAAGGAGCGTGATGTGGGGAGCTCGAGCGGTTGCCTCGAAACTCCCAATGCGGCGATCAATTGCTCGATCTGCCGAGCGGAGTCCCTGCTGCGTTTTCTCTCTGCGCGTAATTCTCGTTGCAGCTGACGGAGAGTATCCTCAGTAGAAGCTTCACTATCAGACGTCAGGTGCTCATCCGCGAAGGCAGTGGTGGTCCCTGTAGAGGCGGGTTCGGTGGCTAGAGCCGCTGCCGAGGCAGCTTGTGCTCTGGTGGCCCGGGCAGCCGCACTTGATTGTTCGGCTCCGTATACAGCTGGGCTGGCAGAACTTGGGCCAGGGGGTGTAGGGGGTGCGAGGCTGGGCCCCTCAGGGTCACGGCTTGTGACATCTCGTTTGCTAAGACTGTAAACATGTAGGGTGCTGGTCAAGTCACTTTCTATGCTGGTACGGGGCCGACTATCCTTGAGGCAGGTTCAGGAATCCTTCAGGTGGGAGGCAGGAGAAGTGAAAGACTTTCTTACAAGATGTGACTGGGTACGAGTCACGATTGCTCGTCCGAGTGTGACTGGTTTTATTTTCAGAAATTTTCGCTTTTATATCATTACAAAGTGATACAAGTTTTCTACACTAGGGGCGCTGCTGAGGCAGACATGTAAATGAGGGGTCCGTGCACGGTACTGCGTTGCCACGGGGTTAGTTGCACTGTCGAAAACCCGCAACACGGTATCGTGCTGTCGCGGGGTCGGATGTGTTATCGAAGTGATAGGAAAGTCTGCCACACGGTACTGGGCTCCCGCGGAGTCAAGAAATTCCCGTGTGGTTCCATCACGTCGATAACACTATGAGATAAACAAATGTTATAAATATGGTGCAAATAGTACAATACAAATCACGAAGTACATTGATAAACATAATGTTGCCAAATTGGAATCCTAATAATCATGATAATTACGATCACGTCGGTTACACTAATATCATAAAATTAATTTCGGATATTCAGGAAATGTATTATTTTTATTATAATTTGTTGTTATTGTTTTGTTTTTCCTTTCTTCCAATAACTCTACCCCAATAAAAACAGGGTATAAATGCAGACATATTTATTTAAAAATACTTATTTTTAGTACAATATTGGGAGAACCACAATTTACAAAAATACCTATTTAGCGTTTATTTTTGTATGTGGGATTTCACATACATTCATCAAAGGAATGATTCAATGCATTTTATAATTTCATCACATGTTCAAACTACTGCAATTACGTTTAAAAATGTTTCGAAGCTACATAAATATTACTAACTAGGACGTCACCTCCAAAGTACATTCAAGCAGACACTGAACAGTTCGCCGCGTATCGTGTAGTGGGCGCCACCATCACCATCCTTTGATGTGTGTACGAAAAACCGACAACAGGGCCATCCCGCGCCATCACAAGCGCCAGCACAGGCCAGCACACGCCATCATCCGCCATCACACGCCAATATGCCCACCACACGATGGGCCATACGTAGTGGGCATAGTGGCTAATGATGGCGCATGATGGGCCATCATTGGCCATCATCGGCCATCAACGGCCAACGTGTAGTGGGCCCATGATGATGTGTGTACAAAAAACCGACAACAAGGCCATCTCGCGCCATCACACGCCATCATACGCCATCATATGCCACTATTCCCACTACACGATGGGCCATCCGTAGTGGGCCAGCTGATGGCTCATCATCGGCCATCATGTAGAGCAGAGGTACCCAAACTTTTTTGTGTCGTAGACCCCTTGCCATGTTTTTCGGTTTTTGGTAGACCCCCTACTTACCTGATATTGATTTTTCATAAATTTCTAACTGTAGTGAAGTTTAGTGTTAAAAACTTAAAGTAAAAACAAATGTTAAGTTTTATACATTTATTAATTGAATTTAAATTAAAAGTATTCAAAATAAAATTTTGTATCTGTTATATAAAATAAACGTAACATAAAATAAACTAAGCAATAAGTAAATGTTTTTAGTGGGAAGGATGAACCCGATGATTTAATAATAAATTATCAACATTTGGCGTCAATTTTGTCAGGTTTAATCTTAAATCTCCTCGGCCAATGATGTCCAGTCTGTTTCTTTTTTTCGTTAGGAGATTGGTAACAGCGCTGAACCCCCTTTCCACTAGGTACGACGATGGAAAGGAAATTAAAACATGTATGTTAACAATTAAATACATACGTAATATGTACGTACAGTTGTTTTTTTTTAGATTTTTCCGAAAACATTCCATAATCCGAACTTTTCGGTAATCCGAACATCGAACATTACGGAGTAATTATAATTATGTATTATAATTACATAATACTGTAATTATAATACAGATTGCTAAAACTTTGAAAAAGAAACTATTGTGTAGTACTCGTGTAATTTTGCATGATTTGAATATTAAACTACAAATAACTGAAGTCATGATTGGCGTAATTTATCTATCTTTGCTAAGTACGAGTACAAAACTAAAATTTAATAAAAAATAATGTAATTACCTTTCTCCGGCACTCTCAAACAAAATAACTCTGATTCACTATAATTTGTGTGATAAACTACCAGTTTATATATTTTCTTAGCACTTTCCTTTTCAAGATTCAGGAAACGAATAAACGTATTTGTCTTACATTCGTATTTATAGAGTGACAAATTGAACAAGTCAGTGCAAGTTCGCGAAACTCTGAAACAAAAATTGACAAGATTTTTACTGCGCGTATGCTTGTAACAAGATAATACTGGTATATCATTATGTGCAGGTTTTTAAAAGTTAAAAATGTATTGCGATCACAAAGCGAATGCCTACATCCTACAACTTACACAATTTTATAAACATATACCTATAATAATTTTTTTACTTCATAGGTACTTTTATAAATAATGTACATGTCTTTATATTATACGATAGTAGTAAGTAAATATGTACTA